>PVJA010004427.1:37761-86349 GCA_004027025.1 Myocastor coypus | reverse complement strand
ACTTTCAAAGAAAAAAAGGGGGAAAAGAAAAAAAAAAAAAAAAAAAAAAAAAAAGTAATGTGGATTTAGAAAGTTTAATGTTTAGTTGTTTGATCAATCTTATATACCTATATGTATTAATCTAAACTGATCCGATGATGAAAATATGTAATATAACCATTGTTAAATTTAAACAATAAAAGAATTGGAAAAAAAAAATAAAAATAAAAATAGTACCATGAACTTAATTCTCCACCCAAAGGTAAAGACCTCCCAGTCATGCCCAAGGTGGGCAGAATTTCTCTGTTCCCACCAGGCACACAAGAATTGCCCTGCACACTACAGAATAGGAGGAGGAAAACCAAACTATCCTGAAGTTGCAGTCAGAATGTCTGCGAACACATTCCCTATGACTCAACCCCTCCTAACTGTCAAAGGGAAAATCTGTTGACTTTGGGAAGTAGGGACATAAAAAAAAAAAAAACCTTATTGGCTCCTGACAGTCGCCACAGAACCCATATCCAAGCTGGGTGGTCCAGCAAAGCATCCGGCTTGGGCTCAGCCCCAGAGGTTTTCCAGCTGTGGGCCAGGTCAGAGCACCAGACCCCAGACACAGCCTGCCCATTCCAACCCAAAAGGAAACCTTTGTTCATCGAGTTGCAAAAACCTGAGCAAGAGGCCTTTTTTTTGGTTGTTGTTGTTGTTGTTTTTCTTAGTTGCTCTGCAGAGGACTGTTGGGCAGCACCTCAAGTAATGACGAAATCCAGCTCTGCACCAGGGAGCGTGTTGCTGATAGTGTTCAAAACAAAACAAAAACAAACTTCAACTCACCCTGAACCCTTTCTATCCACACAAACCGGATAAGAGCTTTCTGATGTTGTAATCACTTAAAAGTTTGAATTGCGTGGTGCATGCCTGTAATCCCAGCACTTGGAAGGTTGAGGCAGGAGGATCCATGTGAGTTTGAGACCAGCCTAGGCTACAAAAGAGAGCTCAAGGCCAGCCTGAACTGCAGAGTGAGACCCTGCCTCAAAAAAAAAAAAAAAAAAAATCTGAATTATGGGTCAAAGAGACTTAAATACTCAGATGTCCTCACTCAGAAACAAAAAAGTAAATGCATTAGTAAGAAGCCCGAGCTGGGCGCCACCTAGGTGTGTATGGCTCTGCCCAGCTGGTGCCTCACTCCACATATACATCTTACTGTCCCAGGTGAGCATTGCAGAGACATCTCAGAGTGAGCAAGTGGTAACCAAACTCTAACTTTGACCCAAACCCACCCTTCTGCTCCACCCGCTTCAGCCCAAAGCATGTAGGTGTCAAGTCCCAGTGTCCCCTTTGAGCCCCTCATGACCCCCTCCAGTGCATCTGTAAGCAAACCCTCTTGGCTTCCCTTAAAGTCCCTCACATCTACCCTTAGCCCAGGCCTCCAGCATCTCTTGCCTTGATTACTTTACCAAAATGCTCTACCCGGAATTCCTCAACTTACAGCTGCAAACTGCTGTCTTAAAAATCTTTCTGATATCTTGCACGTATTGGTCCCAACTGTCATTCTGGGAACTACTGATAGTGTGATTTGGGACCGTTTCCTATTCTGGCAGAGGCCAGGAAGGGCAGGGGCTGAGCACCAGCACCAGACTGGGAGCCTGTGGGTATCAGGGAGGAGGAGGCCACTTCTCTGAATAGGAACTCTTGACGTCAGCCTGTGCCTGTAATGACATCCGCAGTGGGCCCTGCTCTCCCTCACTTTTACACTGCCCAGGGTTCTGACGTTAACTCGAGCTGTGAACAAAATATCTTATTCTTTTCTGCGTTATGGCTGGTTCCCTGGGGTCGGGGTAGGAGGGAGCCCAGGCAGCTGCGACTGGCTGTCTCCAGCTGGGAAATCATTCTGGCAAAGTAAAACCCATTTTGGAAACCAGTTTAAGACTGGGCATCCTCCACGCTTGGACTTGAGATTTTCTTAATCCTCCCAACTCCCAGAAGGGCATAGTCACTTCTGGAATTCTAACAGGTTTCTTGGTTGACTTTGGGTCTGTCTACAGAGGCAAGGAAACTTGCCTGTTAGCACCAGGCTAACAGGTGGTTTGTCAAGATCCAAAGTTAACCTAACTCAGTGGTGGTGCCTGGCTAGCCACTAGGAGCTGTCTGTCCCTCGAGCCGAGAGGGTCTAATGCACCATACTCTTCCCTGGATGAAGAGATGCCTGTACTCCATGGTCCCCTGGCCACAAAGCAAGGGGGCTATCCGTGCCTGGGTTTCTAGGTCACTCCGGGTGAACTCGCAGCAGGTTCGAGGATCTCGCCACCTCCCACCCCCACCGTGGGCTGGGGGCTGGGCATGGCTGTGGGGAGGGCGCCGCCCCGGCACGGACCTGCCGCTCCTCGGCCTGCAGCCCGTGCTCCTGGTGCATCCGCTTCAGCTCGTCCTCCAGGCGCGCGCGCAGCTGCTCCAGCTCCAGCGCCTGGCGCTCCAGCGCCTCGGCCTCCACCGCGCACAGCCGCGCCTCCTCCTCTGCCTGGCGCCGACTCTCCTGGCCCCGCAGCAGCGCCTCCTCCAACTCGCGCACCTCGTCCTCGTACAGCTGCACCGCGTCCCGCCACGACTCGGACACCAGCAGTGCATAGCTGTCGTGAACCTCTTGCAGGCGCGGCAGGGGCGCGGCCAGGCGGGCCGTGCGGGCTCGGAAGTGCAGGCTCGGGGCGTGGGCGCGCGCTCGCAGCTCCCGCACGGCGCGCTCGTGGGCCGCGTGGAGGTCGCGGTGCTCAGCCTGCAGCTGGGACAGCAGCGCCTCGAGGGCGGCGCGCGCGCCCAGCGCCTCCTGCAGCTCGCGCTGCTGCGCGCCCAGCTCCGCGTCCAGGCGGCCGCGGGCATCGCGCTCCTCCGCGCCCAGTCGCTGCAGCTCCCGCAGCTCCCGCCGCAGCGCATCGCGCTCGCCCTCGGCCAGGGTCGTTTCCCAACTCAGCGCGTCCAGTTGCGCCCGCAGGCTGCGCGCCTCCTCGGCCGCGCGCTCCTGGTCCTCGGCCCACAGGCTGTCCCGGCCGCGCAGCTGCGCCTCCAGCTGCTGGTTCTCGAGCTCCAGCTCCCGTACCCGGCTCACGTAATCATAGAGCCGGGCGTTGAGCTCCTGCAGTTCGGCCTTCTCGGACCCGGTTTGCAGCCGCCACAACAGCATCTTGTGCGGTCCCGCCTGCCTGCTGCCCTCCCGTCCGGATCTTGTCCCCTTTGCCGCCCGCCCACCTCGCCTGGCCTCGCCCCGCCGGCCCCGCAGTCGCCCCGGAGGCCCGCAGACTGAGCCGGCGCAGGGAAGCTGTGGCTCTTAGCGCACTGGGCGGGAAGGCTCAGGGCGCTGGCCGCGGCCTCCAGCCAATCAGAGAGCGGCCCGGCACGGCCTCTGTGGCCGTCTAGCGCTCCCTGCTGGGATGACCGCGACGCCGCTTGACTGCCCAGCGAGGCTGCCAGGTTGATGGCTGAGGGCGGTGGTACCCTGGCTGCGCAAGACTCCATCCAGACGGGCTTTGGCGATGGGACTACCTGCTACTCTCCTGACGCGTACTTAAGGCACCCAAAAGTCCTGCTTTTGCGGATGAAAGTGAGACGTCTGGCGCAGCGGCGGACTTCGGTACTGTATTTGTGGGATGCTTCCCAACTGAGGTGCTACATTTAGGATATTTCTATTTTTAAAATCTTGGAGAGTTGAGGTTGTAGCTCAGATCGTTAATGCCACAAGAAGTAAAAAGGGAAAAATTATAGGTTCAGGTAAGATACATTGTATCCACATATGTATACATACACTGTATATATGTGCATTGCAATCTGTTTAATTTTTTTAGTATAACCCAAGTAGATTTTGCTAAAATATTAGATATTGTTCCTCTATGAAAAATAAAATTTCATTAAAAAATGCTAAGGATATAGCAATGGCCAGTATACTATGTGTCACAATCTTAAAAGAATGGCCAAAATGTTACTCAGACTACAAACCATAGACAAAAAAGGTATTCTCTCACAAAGAAGAAATGAAAGGAGAAAACTTTGTTTTCAATGAACCAAAGCACCTAGTGGTATAAGTGAAACAAGTTAGCCTTATTTTACAACATTGTTGAACTGGAAAAATAGATGACTTATTTGATTCTCAGAGTCTCTTTTTAACCTAAAGCATGGATACAGCTCCGCTGGTGCTCCTCTGTTTAGAAGGCAGGCTTTTCTTCTCACAAGGGCAATCTAGAGTTCTCTTTTCCTTTCTTGCATAAACTATGTTCACTGGAAATTACACTCTACGGCATCTGTTTCTTTACTTGGGGAAAGAACATAGAGATTTTGGGATCTCTGCGTTCAGACCTTTTTAGACCTGCTAACCTGCTCTGGAAATTTTGCAGTCACTCCAGCCCATGTATGCACAACTACAGTGATTTTTTTTTCTTTTCTTTAACGTTGTACCCTTAAGAAAGCACTCGATCTAATGGACATGGAAACCACTGCTCTGTTTTGTATACCTGTGTTTCATTACTTTTTGTGACAATTCCTCAAGTTATGAATGGCAGCAGCAGCCTAAGTAGCACCAAGAGGCACAAGGACAAACACAGCTGGTCCTTGGTTGGCTGGGGATGAAGGGGCCTGGGGCAGTCTGGAGAGTGAGTCACCCACAGGCCACAGGGCTCTGTGTGGCAGGGCTGCTAGTCTGGTGCATTTTATGGACAGCATGGGAGGTGAGTTAGCCAGCTTGATGGTCTAGGAAGGTCCCCAAGAAAGCCTCCAGGGCTGTCCTTGTGACACACCTGAGTCTCTAACCACAAATGGGACAGAAAGGGAGTGGTGGCTCTCCAGAGAGCCCACTCTTACAGGAATGTACATCTCCCTGCTGACCCTGTCTGTGGGTGTATTCGCTGGAGATCCACCCTTCTCCCACTCACCAAGAGCATGTCTACCCCTGGCTCTTGCTTATCAAGTGCAGCGGTGACCCTGCAGTGGTAGAGTCATCCAGACTTGCTGGGGTCCCCCCAGTATGAGCCACACTGGAATGTGGGGCTGCCATGGGGTGGCTCTGCCAGTTATCTGGACTTGATCACCTCCATTCACACCTAGCTCCTTGGTTCACCTGGGCCACCGGGGCTTCTGCAGCCCCACTTTCCCAGGCCCAAGGGATCCCCTGGCAGGATGCTTAGCTCTGGCTCATTAGGTATTTTTTGCCCTATGCCCTTTGTGGTCTTGGATTTGAAACTGCAGACCTTTCCTCCACTTCTGCTTTAACCTGTCCTGGAGGAAATGACTTATGCCAAGTGTAGCTGCCCAGTGAGGAATGAGAGAGTGCCAGAAGTAGCAGGAAAAAAATGCCATTGATTAATCTTTTGAAATAATATCCTGCTGTGTCATACTTAATTCATACAACACTAAGGCTCAGAGGCATTGAGCACTTGACTGAGGATAAACAGCTCTTACATATGGCATCAGGAAGCAGAAGTTTTAGAGGTTTTGACCAACACAGCAGTCTGGAGCAGATAGGGTCTGACCAGGAAACAGAAAACCCTCAAAAGTGAGGGTGTCCTATGGAATGGAAAGAGAGGGCCCCTCCTAGAGATCTGAGGGGCCTTGAGGAGCACGAAGGACCAGCAAGAGTGGGAGCCCAGGGAGCCCTTAACACCCTAGGGTATTGGCCAAGCTGGGGGCCCTGAGGCTGTGGAAAGCCCTAGAAGAGGAGGCGGAAGCCCAGCCTACTGTGTTCCCTCCCCCCTCCTCTCCTGCCAGCACCTTTTCTGGAAGCTGGAAGCCTGGGGGCTGCAGTTGCATGGTGCTGGGGTGGGTGATGCTGTCGGGTGCTCAAGGATCCTGGGAAACACTTTCAGCTTTCACGCGATGAAAGCTTAGAATGCAACCTGCTTTCCTGTACAGTCTCATCTGCCCTGGAAGGTTCGCATGGCCAGGGCACAAGCGCTGTTTAGTGTGACACTGACTCTTCATTTACTGAAATCTTGCTGGTGATTTGCACGTGTCTACCCTGTGAAAATCAATAGGCAAGTCCTTTTTGTGGCCTGCCTCATCGCGTTATGGAGTGCCTACCCTTTGAAAAGCAGTGGAGGTTAGGCTATCAATGCACACTAGACGTAGTCCTGGGTTGTGCCTGCAGCTATTGAATTGGAAATTTGAGGAAACACTTTTAGCATTGCAGAACTACTATCCAGAAGAGCAAAGGAGTCAGCTATTCCACCTCTTGACAAGGCAGCCAGAAATACCTACCAATACTCACACTGTGCTACATTGCAACCCCAAGGTAACTAAGAGCATTGGCGTTCTGCAGAAGGCAGTGGGGATATTCACCAAGAGTAAGTGTGCCGTATAGAATTCAGGACAAGGAGCATTGTATGTTTGTTTTTTTGTATGTTTGATTGTTTTTTTTTTTATCCAAAATGTGTTTATTGTGATGTGTTATGGCTTATGTCTAGTTGTCCCCCCAAAGCCTCATGGAGTCATTGGGCAGGGACTTCTAGAGTTTGAGACTTGATCCTTGATCCCTGGGATTATGGGTTTTAGTACTGATGGGATTACGGGTGGAAGTACTTCTGGGATTATGGGTGTAGCCTATGGCAGGAGCTAAGGTGGAGAGCCTGAATGTAATATAAAGAGAGACAGAGAGACAGACTGTAGCTCTAGCTGTTGCTGCTGCTCTGCTGCCCTGTTTGGTTGGCTGCCTCTGCCACCATTTTGTTGCTGTTCTGCCGCCATGAACTGGATGCTCTCCGCCCTGCTTCACTCAGCCTTGGGCCAGCTGAATATGGACTGAAACCTCTACGAACTGTGAGCTAAATAAACCTTTCCTTCCTTCATTTTGAGTGTCGGGTATTTGTCTCAGCAACGATTAAAAAGTAACTAAGACAGGATGGCTTCCCACTCTTCTTGGTTGAGGGTACTGTTAGTGCTGCTTCCTCCTGAAGGAACATCCTTCTGTGAGCCTTGCTTTTCCTCTTGTAGGCTGGCACAGGACAGTGGAGCAGCCAACACACAGAACTACCATCTGTGCATGGCTGAAGACCATGGTGATTTTATAGCATCCTGGACACTTCACGTCCATGAAGTAGGAATTGGGGCTCTGCACCAGGAGCTTCTTCTTGTGCTTCCTCTTCTCCTCCTCTGGAGAGGGATGAAGGAGATCTTTTGCGAGAGGCATAATCTCGTGGGGAGGTCGTCACCGCCAGAAAGGCTGTATGTTTGATTGTTGCTTGTGATAAAAATTCGAAAGCTGCCTCAATGTTTCCACCACATTAAGAATCATAATTTTTATTGGTAAAGGAATGACAAAAATTCCTCTAGTTTTCGTATTGACATTCATGTATAGTAGAATATACATAGAGAGATCTGTATTTCTACTTACCTTTCTCCTTCTCTCTATCTATCTATCCATAGGATTTGATAAAATAATTTTAATTCTGAGTGAAATATTTTGCCCTCCAAATGTTTCCTTTCTAGAATTAGCCCAATGCAAAACAAGTTTCTCGCTGCTGTTGGAAGACAGTGGTTTCAATGATTTTCTTTTTAATCACAGTCCCTCTTAGGCAGGCTAAATAGTGTAAGGACCATTTACCTTTCCTGTTATCATTTCTAGTGTAACTAGAACGCAGGGACAAGACAGAACCGAGGAGGACAGAGTGACAGTGTGACAGTTTAGCCTTACTTCCTGACTGCCCTGCACCCACCTCCCGGAAGGGGGCGCTCGAGCTGCATCCATCCTCCGCGGCTCCGGAGACCTCCTAGTAGGAGGCGGTGGAGAGGGCACAGGGTGGGTCAGCTGACAGCGTTTGGAGGAAGCTGAGGAACAGGAGGGCTGTGAGGGGCCGGCGTCCAGACTCACGCTCACCCGTGTGGGAGCTGGGCGACGGGGCTACTCTGTCTCCCAGTTCCCACACTCTGAACCCTTCCTTCTGCTCTCAGCTTAAGGGAAGGCTGCTCTCGGCAGAGAGCCAGAAAGAATGCGTCTACATGACTTTGGGATCCAAAGCACACGTTCGTTTCCAGGGACTCAGGGAGGACCTCTGGCTAGATCAAAGTTGGGGAGGAAACTCCAGGGAGAGCTGGGGACCAGCTGCTCTTGAGGGAGAGCCAGTGAAGGGATAGGAAGATTGCTCATGGGGCCTTCCAAGCTAAGGGGCAGGAAACTGCTGATTCCGGTAAGGCGCCTGTGTCCCACTTCCAGGAGCACCTTTGGATGGTGGCAGTGGGGCCTTAGGGAGGGGCGGTGGCCTAGAGCCCTTTCCTCGCACAACTCCCTCCCCAAGCAGGAGGGAGGCCCTGACCCACACGACACAGAATTGACTGTGGACAGTGGGCCCCAGAATGTTCCAAGCTTCCTTCGTGTCTGAAGAGAATAGCACCCTGCCTGGGCAGGTGGATGGGTCCTTGTTGCTAAGGCAAAGTGTCCTCGGTAACCGTGGCCTTGCACCCACACTCAGGGGTTGACAGTGTAGCCAGAGCAGCAGTCTCACATGTCACCTCACCAAGGCACCTTTGTGCAGTGGACAGGCTCCGTGTTCACCCATGGTGAGCCTTAGTCTTCAGAGACCCAAGACTTCCAGGAAGCTAGGGGATGCTAGCATGGACAGGTGACATGAGGACAAAGCATGTGCCAGATCCTTGCCCCTTGGCACTGTGCAAGTCTTGGGCAGTTCTGGTTCCACCCCAGGGAAGGGGCCGGATGCTTGGACTGGTGGCACTAAGGTTCTATGATCTTGGTGGAAACAAGAGCTCAAGGTAGAAATTAGGTGCAGAGGTAGACATAAATCTGTCGCTATTCTTCACCTACCTATGTGTGTCTACTGGCATGCACATGGCCCTGACAAGTTTGGAGAGGTAAAAAGTGACACAAGCAGAGGAAAGGAAGTGGCTGGAAGGAATGAGTAGGGTGCAGTGTGGCAATGTGGGGAGAGCTACTTCCTGTCTAGAGCTTAATAAGTGCATGGCCTTGGGCATGACAGCCCACCACATCTGTGCCCTCCATGCAGGAGAATGGCAGCTGGCACTGTTGGGGAGCTTGTCAAAGTGCAATTGCTAGGGCCATACACAGGACACATACACCAGTAGCCTGGGCTGGGACTCATGCAGCTCACTTCAGGCCACACCGAGGGCCACCTGCTTGATCCCTCAGTGTTGGGCCTCCCATAGGTCCCCTTGTGCCAGGCTCTGTTCTGAGCTCTTTAGGCAGGTGAGCTCTTGGTCAGCACCACAGCCTACAGAGGAACTGTGGGCAGCTAGCCCTGTTGAACAGCAAGGAAACAGCCATAGAACAATCAGCTTGTCCGCAGCTGTGCAATTAGAGAGCTGTGGAATCAGGATCTGGGCCCTGGCTTTCCTTGCTGTTCTGTGCTGCCCAGGATTCTGTGGGAAGGTCATGGCACTGCATCTGACATGCGCCCCTGGTGGTGGGTGAAGTCTCGAAGCCCAGGTGTCGTGTACAGGCGGTGTTGCCTGGAATTGAACCGTGTCCCGCACCCTTGCCTAATCTTGCCTAAGTAGACACTTCAGATTGCTGAGCTATCTCGCTGGCCAGAGGCCCAGTGTCTTTACACCCAACCTCATCCCAAAGGCCCAGCCCTCTTGCCTGAGCCCACTCTGAGCATGCCTCTGACTATTTTGGGCAGGCAGATCACTTGTTTACCACTGCTTCATCAAGGAGTATAGCAGGTGTTCATTGGGGTAGAGGCTTCTTTTTCGAAGGATGCAAAAATAGCATTTGTCATGTGAAAAAAATGTGCAGTAACTCATACTGTATAACTTCCCTCTCTTAATTTGGAAAGTTATGTCATATATATTACAAATGAACTTGCGAAGGGCCCCAAGTGGTAACAAAACATCCCCTGGTCAATGCTCCCAACAGGGACAAAACTCTCCTTCAATCTAAGAACTAATAATAATAATAATAATAATAATAATAATAATAATAATAACAATAATTTTCCTTCAAAGAATAATAGTGTGCACACCCTGAGCCCCTAAGAGGAACATTTTCTGTGGTGTCTGTGGACGACCCTACTTGGGGAATCCCTTTCATGCATTTGGGCTGTGTGAGCTCAAGAATTCCAGGGAGAAGGGAGATGCGCCCTGTCTTTATGCACTTGGGGTGTGGGGGTGCAGGACCTTTGGGGAAGGGGTGTCCTTCACTATCACTCCTGCTGCCATGAGCCAGGCAGCTGGCAAACCTCTCTGACACCTGGGGCTAGTGCTCTGCTAAGGCACGAGTCTCTTCTGTCCCCCTTCTAGGTCCCTGGGTATCTGTCAGTTTGGATCCAGCTGTCGATACCAGTTACATTTGTTCCCCCCAAAATTCAGGTTGGAGTTGAAATCCAACTGTAATGTATTAAGGGGGAGGGTACTTCTCCAACTAGGGTGGTTAGACTGAGTCCTTTGGGAGGTGTTTAGTGTTAGATAATGTGCTTGAGTACCAGTGGCTTTCTAAGAAGAGAGAGGCACTGGAGCACACACAGGTGTGCTCCTGTCTTTTGCCACGGGGTGGCCTGTACCACCTTGGGGCTACACCAGTACAAGGCCCACCACCCCATGTGGTTCTTCCCTGTGGGCCAGAACCCTGGGTCAAAATGAACCTCTTCTCTATTCAGTTTACCCTGTCATGGGTGTCATGTTTCTAGACACCTCTGGAGGAGGTGCCATTTTACTTCCCTGGTGTAAGTGACTGCGGTCCCTTTGGGGATCATGTCTCTATCCACTGACCTTGGGTGTGTGAGGGTCGTCGCATGAGTGGGTTGGTTGTGACCTAAGGAGTGACTCAGCCTGTGAACTTGGCAGTGACTTCCCATAGGGGGAACGAGATCATGAGTTTCATAGCACTGTTTTTGATTATATATATTTAGGGATGTTTTTGTGGGCAGCTCATTTATCTTCCCTCTAGGAACACCATGTTCTGTGAGTCATCTCTGTAGATTGCTTAGGTTACCACACACACACACACACACACACACACACACACTCACACTCACACACACTGCTACTTCGTGTCTGAAGCTCCTTACAGTAATTGTGCTCACTTTGTGTTGGTGATATGGATGGTCTGCCACTTGCCCCCTGCTGGTCAGCAGGGCCCAAAGTCAGGCCTGTGACCTCACAAGAACAGCCTTGTCTGGAAACCTTTTAGCAACGCACACTTGCAGGGTTGGGGGTGTGACTCAGTGGGAGAGCACTTGCTGGCCGTGCAGTTCAGTCCCTAGCACATAAAACAAAACACAAGTTAGAACCTCTGATTACTCGCACTTAGTGATTTAAAATGCTAAGGAGGGGCCCGGCAGGATGGCTCAGTGGTCTAAAGAGCCTGCTTAGGAAAGCTTGAGCAGCTGCAGGGACCGCAGTGCGATCCCCGGCACCACCTGCTGCGCCAGCCCTGCCCTGAGGGCAGGCTGAGCTGGCCATAAAAATAAATAAACAAACAAACAAAAGTTCTGAAACAAGAAAAAAATAAAACAAGATAAAATAAAATTCTTAAAATGCTAAGCAGTAGATCCAGGCCCGTGAGGCAAGCCTTGGAGAGACCAGTGCCTGCACTGCAACCCCAAGCCCACTTACTTCTCACCATGTGCCAACGCTGCAAGTAAACTGGAATGCTGAGGTTTTAGTTTAGAAAAAAACCAAATCATACATTAGCTTCTTTTGTCTTAAAAGAAAAGCAAATGACGTGCAGGCCATAGATGTGCTACCACCGATCTGAGCGGACATTTTCGACCTTTAGCGCCTCCAGCACCTAAGAGCACCAGCTGAAAGAGCACAAGTGGAAGAGCGAGCCCCAGCTTCTCTGGTATCCCTCCTTGCCACCTGCCTGCCCTCCCTCCTGGATCCTGAACAGCATGACAAGGACTTACCAAGGCTCCCCCTACCCCTCAGCAGCAAGCCATCCACAAGGGAAGTGAAGAAAACCATTCTAGGCCTGGCATGGTGGTGCCCACCTATAATCCCAGGCTGATGATAAGAAGCACAAGTTCAAGTCCAGCCTGGACTTATTAAACTTGGTAATTTACTGACACACTGTCACAAAATTAAAAAAAAATAATAATAAAGTTGGGGTTCTAGCTCAATGTGAAGGAAGACCCTGTATTTGATCCCCAGTACTGCAAGAAAAAATCCAAGTATAGTGGCATGGTTAGAGTTTTTTTTTTTTTTTTTTTCTGGATATGTCCCTCGTGTACTCAGAGGCGGGGCTTTGGGAGGTGGCTGGACCACAGGTGCATGGATTTGCCCACTAGTGTTGGGAGGCAAAACCTGGCTGGGGGGGTCATGGGGAGGTGTGACCTGGAGGGTCCGTCTTCTGCTGCCTTGGTCTCTCAGCTTCCTGCTGCTGTGCCATGAGCTACGCCACCCTGCCTTGGAGCCAGCTTAGCACAGAGTGAAGCCTCTGAAGATTATCATCCAAAGTAACCTGTCTACCTTTGCATGTCAGATATTGTGACAAGAAAGGGATTAAGACAGCAAAGAGAAGAGAATTACACACACACACACACACACACACACACACACACACACACACACACACACGATAGCTATGATAAGTGCACTACTGATTTCTACTGGTTTATTGAAAGGAACAATGAATGCTTAATTTTTTGACCAATTTTGCCTGCTTGTATTTGGCAATCTGAGCAACAACTTTGAAGGCAACAACCATTGTTGAATTACTATCATCTTGTTCAGTGAAATTCTGTATTGTTTCTTATTTTTTATTCTCTCTTTTTTTTAATGCATTTTAGTACAGGAACCACAGGGACTCACTACACAGATTGGACTCATAGTGATCCTCCTGTTTTCAGCCTCCCCAGTGCTGAGATTACAGGTGTTCACCACCACACCCAGCTTCAGTGGCTGGCACAGTGTGCTCCAGTGTTCTAGGGCCAGCACAGCATGTGGGCACCAGGGATCATACCTGGATCCTTGCACTTCCCACGTAAGCACTTAGACCACCAAGCTATCTCTCCAGACCAACAAAGCATTACTGGAACAAGCTTTCTTTTTAAAGACGGGTATCAGTGGAAACACATCATGTATTCATAGACTGGAAGGTTTAATATTGTTGAGGTGTCAGCACATACACATAGTGGATGTGGGCATGTGCATGTTTTTTCCAGTCTACCTACAGGAACACAGTCTGATGTCTCTAATTCCAATCCACACGGTTCATTCCAACCTTTCTTCCTCTAATGCTCATCCGTAATTTCTTTATCTGGCAGTGAGAAACCAGCCTCTTACAATCCATGCTATAATTATCTGTTTGTTTAACCCTAGTGCACTGGTGAAGTTATCTTTCTGTAATCTTTTTATAACTGAGGTGCAAGCATTCTTCTGCTCCAAACACTCCCATTTCTCTGATTTCACTAATAAAACCCAGAGTCCTTGTCTTCCTTGGACATAAAGGCCAGCACTAGTGCTTCATTCCTGTGACCAGATACCCAGGAAAAACAACCTGAAGGGAAAAGGATTTAGCCTGGCTCACAGTTGCCAGGGTTCAGTCTGTGGTTGGCTGGCTCCATTACTGTGGCCCAGAGGAGGGGCAGAATGTCCCAGAGGAAGGGCGTGGGGAGGAAAGTCGGCACTCCTGGCAACCAGGAAGCAGGAAGCGGATGCGAGCCCAAGGGGAAGTGGCTGAGCAGCAGGCCCTATGCTTGCGCGATCACATTCGCACTATCCATTCCCGACAGTGAGATCTCACCTTCTATTTCTACGACCTGACAATGGGGCTCCGTGATCCTACCACCTCCCCCGAAAGCATCAGGTGCCAAACCTTCAACGCAGAGACTTATGAAGATGTGTTGGATACCAACTGCAACAGTGTCCTGTCTAGTTAACACTTGTGGGTCCCTCGTACACGTTGATCCATTTTCCCTCATGTGTCTGAGCTGGGCACCCAGCGTGCGCCGAGGCAAGAGGGGCTGTCTGGGAAGCGAGTGAGGCAGCTTATTTGCTATAACTGAGCCACTCCACTATTTGATTTTGGTAACATGACTACGTGCTGTGTTTATAATTTTCAATAAACTTTACACCTAGCAGTAGTGAATTTTTATATGTAAAATACACCTTAATAGCATTCACTTTTTTGATATATAGTGAGACCCTCCCTCAAAAAAGACTAAAAATATTTACCTACAAAAAAAAAAAAAAAAAAAGAGGGCCCGGCGGGATGGCTTAGTGGTCTAAAGCGCCTGCTTGGGGAAGCTTGGGCGGCTTCAGGGACCGCAGTTCGATCCCCGGCACCACATGCTGTGCCGGCCCTGCCCTCGGGGTGGGCTGAGTTGGCCATAAAAAAATGAGTGAATAAACAAACAAAGGTTCTGAAACAAGAATAAAAATAATAAATAAATAAAATTAAATTAAAATAAATTTTTAAAAAAAGAGAAAACATTCGTCTTGAACAGTGCTATTGATGGTGTAAACCACTTGAAATGTTCCATGTTTTTAAAATATTTTGAAACTCGTAACTAGTAAGGTTCTGAGTACTTTCATACAGAATCATGTCCTTCTTCACACTGGGGTGTTCCATAAGGAACCCATGGGCTTTAGCAGAGGATCGAGGGTTGGTTGGATTTGGCTGCTTTTCTGTCCCCTCTCACAGAGGAAAGTCGTAATCCATCCACAACTTTCAAATTATGCTGTCACTGGCCACCATCTAAAGCAAAAGCATTGCATACACACGCACTTCATTGAAAGGAAAGCTCTACAAAACATCACTTATTCTTCTAAAATTGTCATCCTTTTAAAATGTTGGATTGGACCCACAAACTTAGTGTCATGATTCATTAATGGCTCTGGATTTAAAATTTTAAGACTCCTCACCTAAGGGATGCCAGCTACTATTTTAAGCAGTCGTATGGGCCTGGCCTCCATCAGTACCTGCAGGCTTCTTGAGAGTTATGGGTCATGGGTCGTGTTGAGTGCGTTCTATACTCACCCCTCGCTGGTCTCCCCTTCACTCTACGCTCTGAAAGTTTCCTGATCTGTGCTAGGAGCAAGGCAGCCCCCACTCATATCTACAATTTCTAATTTCTCAGCAGCTCCTCTGTAGCAAATTTCTCACAGGGAGTCACAGGAAGAGAGATCAGTGGTCTAAGATGTCCTTCAGAAAGAATAGACGTTGAATCACCAATTATACATATTTCCCACTACACTTGGGCCTTGCTTTCATGACACAGGATAGCCACGGCCAGGAAGCTGATTGCAGTTTCTTAGTCACAAAGAGTCAGCACCACCAGAAAAAAATAGCAGCAGCAGCCAGGGCAACTGGAGTTCTCGGAAGACTGCCAAGGTCTTCCTGCCAGATTGCTCCAGAATTCAGTCATCAGTAGTCAAGAGCCTGAACCTTGGATTAATATGCTCCAGTTGGATGTTAGTGCCTCAGGACCAAACCACGGACGTTCAGCCTTGCCCTGTCATGCTCTGCATCTGCCTAAGTCCATCTACGCTGGATTAAGCCCAGTCAGACATGAGCCTCTCCACAGCACCTTCTCTGATGGGCCCTGTGGACATGAGACTTGCCTTGCTCTTTCCAGGGTCTCAGTCCCAACACTCTAGTCATGTGTGCTTCATGATCCTGGGTGACCTTGTTCAGTGTCTCCTACTCTGTACTGCTCCTGTGTCTCATGGGTAGGGACCAAGGTCAAATTCTTTATCCTTGAATCTCCCTGCTGCCTGGTGCAGTCCTTGATTCATGTAAACACTGAATAAATAAACCATGTCGTTGCTAAACTGCAGTGCCCTGCTCTATGGGGGGCCTGGGCCCAGGTCTTGGCTCAGATCTCGCCCTATGCTGTGATCTTGGCTAGCGTAACTTCTCTGGGCCTCCATCACCTTGGCTGTAACTAAGGGACTCAGGCCATGTTAGCTCTGAGATCTTAAGAAGCTCTAGAGGGCTTCCCCTTCCTGCTGTCCCTCCCAGGGGGAGCCAGCGCATCGCCTCCAAGACTGGGTTATAAAGGGCACCTTGCCCTCCTTCTCCGCTCCTTCCCTCAGGCTCCTCATTCTCAAGAAGTCAGAGGTCACATCAGAGGCAGCCCTGGGGAGTGGTCTTGCCAGTGAGGAGTGGAAGTCTCTGGCCAATGGTCTTGAGGACCCAAGGCCAACCAACAATGGTGTAATTGAGCTGTGGGGGGCTCACGGGGTTTGGCCAGTCCCTGAGACAACCGAAGTCCAGATCTGCAGCCAAAATAAAGCCTTGTGGAAGATTCCTGAGGTCTAAGACAACCCAGCTAAGCCACACCTGGGCTCCAGGCCCTCCAGAACCGTGTGATAGCAAACACGTGTCAATATGAGGTCGTTCGCTGCACATCAATAGAGTACTAACATAGCCTCTTTCCAGATCTAAAGTCCTAAGGCCTAACGTGCCAGAGACACAGCTAATGCATTCAAGGAAAACTCATTTTCCTGCAAGGCTGTCATCCCCCTCCCCCATCACAGCCAGAGTCATAAAAAGACGATATAAAATATACCAAAATAGACATGGAATAATAATATTTGTTTTATTTGTTTCTATAAGCACTCCCAACGCTTTATTGATTTTGCTTCACTGCTTCTTTATTTTACAAATAAAGGGGAAAATCCAGATAAATTAAGTGATTGGAGTAAGGTCAACGTTCCTCATCTTCACCCTATTTGCATTTCTTTCATGGCAGATGAAAATGAGCTGCAGGCTTGTTTGGTTTTCCTTCAGCCTCATCTTGAGAAATTTATCTCGAGCAGCATGGACACTTGTGCAGGAGGGCAGGGCCTGGTGAGAACTCGGTGGGGAGCGGGTGTGGGGATTACGGAATCTCCTGGCGGTTGTGGGCAACAGGGCTGTTGTGCCAGGCTGGAGTAAGAGAAGACCTCAGACAAGATAAGCAGGGTCAGGAAGCCAGGCACGGTGGCTCACGCTGGTGATCCCAGTGCTCTGAGAGGCTGAGGCAGGAGCTCGCAAGTGTGAGCTCTGCCTGGGTAATTTAGTGATTTAGGGAGACCCTGTCTCAAAATAATAAAATAAAAAGGGATGTAGCTCAGTGCAAAGGCCCTGGATTTAGTCTCGAGTCACACACACACACACACACACACACACACACACACAAAGGAAAAAAGAGAAGGAAGAAAAAGTGAAGAAAAAGGGAAGGGAGGGAGGGAAGGAAAGACAGAAAGAGGAAAGGCTCATGGGAGAGGGAGAGAGGGAGGGGGAAAAAGGACAGAAGTGTGCATGAAAACAAAATTAGGAAAAGATGTACAGGCAGATGGGAGACGATTCCGTGAGACTGAAGCGTGTCATTCATTCTGGCTTATCAAAATAAAATTTCATTGCAATATTTTCTTATTTAAGTAATATTATTATTAGGGAAACCCCATTTTGAACCATTCTTTTGATCAAAAGATCACAGTGTTTCTAACAAGGCAGGCAGTTCTGAAGCCCTGGGTGTTGCTGTAGAATAACGCAGGAGATGTCGTAGCAAGCAAGACGTGTGCAGTCAAGGGCAGAAGGAGAAGTCGGCGGAACGCCCGCCTGTGGGTCAGACCTTTCAGAAACTGTAAGATAAAAGGGTTCTCTGGCCTTGCTGCATTCCTTCTGCTGCTTCCAGCAAATCTGTCACCAAGACCACAGAAGTGAGTTCTGTTTTCCTTACCACGGAACGCTGTCTCACTGCTAGGCCACCCAGCGCTGAGCCCAGTTTGTTCCTAGATATGAGATTTTCCTTTATGAATAGAATAAACATACTCTGTGGGAAAGAATCACAGAAATAAATATATGAAACAGGGAATGAAGCTCTGGAAGATGAAAGAATACGGGTATATTTTAGCATAGTAAAGAATAATTTCTGAGGGATGGGCATAGTAGTGTGTGCATGAAATCTCAGCTATCTGGAAGCAGAGAGGGTAAGATCACAAGTTTTTGGCCAGCCTGGGGAACACAGGGAGACTCTGTCTTAAAGTAAAAAAGTAAAATTTAGGCTGAGGACGCAGCTGTATGGGAGCCCTGGGTTCGATCCCTGGTACAGCATGAATAAAAACAAACAAGCCAACAGGGCACACCACCTCCTGCCCCCTCCTGTATAGCATATGAGGGTTATTTTTTCTGACACAGAGCACTTGGGTGGGTGCGAACGTGGCTGGCATCCAGGGAGCCCTTGTTTGGGCACTGAAGGCAACACAGGCCTTCACTATTCTCATCGAGCTGTCAGAGCAGGAGGAAGCAAATGTCACCGATGTTTTGCAACAAGCAGACTGGGCCAGAGCACTCTGAAAAGCTTGCTCAGTGTGAGGGATGAGTCAGAGTGAGTCACTGGGTAATAAGCACCAAGAGACCTTGGGGCTCACAGAGGCTTTGCCCACTGGGACCACAGTGGGGTTTGGCCCAGATGGCTCAGGGAGAAGCAGCAGATCCCAGACATCTCCCTGCTTGGCAAGGTAACAGAAAGCCATGGTGTGAAATCAACCCAGACCACACCTACACTCAGAATTTCCACGGGACTTTGCAAAGCAGGATATCGAGGCAGGGGTCAGGGTAGGTGCAAGGCTAGGATCAGGTGGAGACTTGCTCCCCAGGTCTGACTTGATCCCACTCAGGGCAGAAGAGAACCAGGCTGATAGCAGGCAGGAGGTGGCTAGTCTTTGTAACAGGCCCTGCCACTTTCCCAAAGTCTCACGGGCTGGGAATGAAGCCTTTAGCCCATGGCCTTTGGGGACATTCAGAGCCAAGCTGCAGTAGTGCTCAGGGAGGCACTCATGTGCTAGGCACCCTTGGGTACCACCGAAGGCTAAGAGAACCCTGAGGAGACCATGGCACCCATAGAGGACAGAGGACAGTCTGGCTAAGGGGCAAGATTACAGAGGAACTTGGACAGTGCAATGAAGCGTTGAAAGCCATTGCACACTAGGCTTATATATGAACATAGCAGGGTGAACAAGGCATCTCCTGTGTGCTTAGGGGTGGCTGGAAGGAGGGAGAGAGGGCGACAGAGGGAGAGCAGTACTAGCTGTGAGGGTCCCAGAGGAAGCAGTGGCGTTGTGGGTCAGCCAGAAAGAAGAGCAGACCAGTGGCAAGGGTGTCTCAGTCAAGCCTCTTCTTCTAGTTACTTTCCTGGTCACTACACACACTACCTGACATCCACAACTTTTTTTTTTTTTTGTCTTTTTGAGACAGGGCCTTGCTATGCAGTTGAGGCTGGCCTTGAACTCACTTTTGTAGCCCAGGCTGGTCTCGAACTCGCACTGATCCTCCTGCCTCAGCCTCCTGAGTGCTGGGATTACAGGTGTGCACCACCACACCTGGCTTGACATCCACAACTTTAAGGAACAAAGACTGATTACAGCTGACAGTTTGTAGAGGTTTCAGCCCCTGGTCTGCTGGGTCCAAAGCAGGGCAGCATTGAAAAAGTGAAACAGCTCTCTGTATGGTGACAGGAAATAGAGCGGGCAGGACCAAGGAAGCAGCCAGAAGTTGCTCTCTGTCAGGCCACTCTAGCATTTCCACCCCACCTCCACCATTCAGGCTCTACCTCCTGGATCCCCATAGCTACAAGCTCACCAATAGGTTAATCCACTGTTGAATATCAGAACTCCAACCCAGTCACCTCCCCAACTCCCACCTAAGAGTAGATGAGGCTTTGGAGGGACAACTAGATATATACCGTGACATCCTCTCCAAAGCCCCTCTCCATCGCTTATGCTGGGCAGTCTCATCTTATCTCATGCCCTGCCTTACTTGTATCACTTGGAGCCATGTAAGGCCCTGAAGGTCAGGTGGAATGCTAGGAGAGCCCAGTGACCTCCCCAAACCCAAGAGAACACATTTCTACTATCAAGAGGGCTCTAGAGAAAGAGGAAAGCATCCACATGAGTGAGTTTATAGGTCTAGAGCAGGGCCTGCCAGATGAGACTAGAGGGCCAGACTGTGGGTGACAGCATGGCTTGAGGTTGTGCCTTCAGATGAACCTCTCCAGGGATGATAAATGTCAATCTGCTTCATGCCTCCTGGATCCTTTTCTGCTTTTTCCCCAGTTTGGGCATACATCATGCTACTCTCTTATGGCTGTTTTTCTGAGGATTTGTCTGATCTCAGCAAAACCAGAGGTAAGAATTGAATCACGATATTTGCTTTGTGGGTAGGGAAGGAACAAGGTAGCAGCTTGACCAGGAGTGGCTGCTTTGACTTTCAAATTTCATGAGTGAGGATACTCAACAACTGAGCTGCAGAGACTGAGGCCAAAGGTACCATCCAGTCACTTAAACACCTGGACAATTTTCTGGGAGGATTAAGAGAGTAGATATACCCAAGATAGGGGATGTCCATCCAGGTGCTGGGGCTTTGGACACAGTAGGAAGCAGCTTCCCGCTCCTAACAAGAGGACTGTCTGCCTCAGGAGATGTGCCAGGCATGACTTCTTTACCATCCTGGGGACTGTGGGTACAGGACAGGTCTGTAAGCAGTCAGGGACAGCTGTGGGCAAAAGAGGGGGAGATGGATGCAGTGGGGACAAAGGCTGTCTCCAAAGAACTTGAAGCCATCTGGGACTAATTTTTTGAATGTATATTCACAGGAGAGAACATTGGTTGTCTGATTAAACATGCTTAATTGATTTCTACATGTATTTCAGATCTTCCGAAAGCCATCGAATTTAGAAACACCCTTCCACGACAATGTGATAAAAATCAGTACACAGATTTCCAGGCTATATGTATCCTAATGTATTAAAATATATCACAGGCAACTGCCACTCCAGCTGTCAGCTAAGAAGAGATTCCCGACAGAGGGAAGCCCATGTGGAAAGCCGTCAGCTCTTTGGAGGAGCTCCATCAGACATTCCTCAGAGACTGTTGGAGTGATCAGGTCTGGGGCTTTTCATTCTGCTCTGTCCGTACATGCAGAATGGAACCAATGGCTTTGTCTTCTGGTAGCAGAGTTCCGGATAGGTAAGGAATACTCTTACTTGGGATCTAGCTCAATGGTAGAGCACTTGCTTATGATTCACAGGGCTCTGGGTTTAATCACACTGTTAAAACTAAAAGACACAATTAAAACATCATCATAGACTCCAGGGTGTGATCCCTGCTGTGCTGTGTCAACTCCACCCCAGGGGGCATGTTGAGATGGTGGCTGAGATGGGTGTGGTGGTGCATACCTGTAATCCCAGTGCTTGGGAGGCTGGAAACGGGAGAGTCTCCTCTATGTGTTGAGATCCTGTAGACCCTATACTAAATACCTTAAAAAAAAACCATAAAGACTGAAAGTGTAGTTTGGCAGTATAACATAGAACACTTGTCTAGACCCTCTCTTGACTGCTAGAACTTCAAGAAAAAACCCAAAGGAAGGAAAGAAGGAAGGAAGGAAGGAAGGAAGGAAGGAAAAGAGAGAGAGAAAGAAAAGAAAAGGAAAGAAAGAAAGAAAGAAAGAAAGAAAGAAAGAAAGAAAGAAAGAAAGAGGCTACTTAGGATGATTTCATCCAATTGCCCACCACTACTATGAATTTATAAACTTACAGAAAGGAAGGGAATCTCATAAAAGAATGAATGAATTCAGCTGTTCTTCATATTGCTAAATCTTAGTTTTTACAATCAAGGGCAAAGAAGCCACCATTAGCAGTTGAGGGTACAGTGAAGACTCAGGACACCCTGCCGATATCCTCTGAATCCAGAGTGTCTGGGAATAAACCGAATCCCCAGGAGCCTAGCAGAGATACTGACGCCCATATCTAAAGCCAGACCATGCTCCTCTGCCAGCCTCTCTCTGGAGTCGCTCCAGCTTTCCTGTTTTTATAGAGCAACTTTAGTAGCTTGTGGATAGACAGCAAAGGAAATGAGTTGCCCGATAGGTCCCAAGTGAGGTTTGAATTTCCTAAGTTGGGGCTTAATTGCAATGAAAGGGTGGAAATCCCGAGCGCACCATGCAGCCATAGCAGTACACGTCCTCATGTTCTAGCACAAGGACCGAGCAATGGAGGACAAGTCGCTCCCAGAAGCCTCCTGGATGTCCCTCGCCAAATGGCACCACTTTCCCTTAAGACCGCGGACTGTCTTAGCCATTGCGATGGACTCCAAGCCTCCTGGCTTCTTTTGTTCAGCACAGCGGCTATTCACAATAGCCACCAACTGGAAGTGATTCAAAAGCTCAATAACAGAAATAAAGGAAAATAAACTCTGAGAGCATATAGATTATAGCAGCGAGCAGCATGAATGACCAGTGGCTCCATGTGGCAGATACATTTCACACACAAAGCCTGAGCCAAAGAAACCAACAAATAGACAGTGCACAACACACACAGCTAAACCGCAGTCAGAGCTGTGATTCCCTTCGGAGACAGAACACGTGGTCATGTCCAGGAAGTTCCTTGGTCTTCTGAGTGGCAACCATCATGGTAGGGGGTGGGGATGTTTAACAGGGCTTAGCTTGGGGGGAGGTATTAGAAATAAGGTTGGGGTTTTACATTTTCCTGATGATGAATGAGGTCTAGCTTTTCCCCACATATTCATTATCCAAATGACCTCTTTCAGGATGCTTCCATGTCTTTTTGCCCAGCTTCCTGTGGGATTGTCTACCTTTTGCTTATTGATTTTTGTTTAGATGTTCTGGGTGTTGTAGGTTGTGGATGTTAGTTTCCTCTTGTGTCTATCTCTCTACTAATATGAAACTGCAAGTATCCTCACCCACCTTGAGTTTTTTTTTTTTTTTTTTTCTTTTGTACTGGGACTCGAACTCAGAACTTTGTGTGTACCAGGCAGGCACTTATGCTGCTAAGCTATATCCCCAGCCCTTTCCTCCTTTTTAATGGAGTCTTTAAAAATGTTGAGATGTGGATCACACACCTCCCATGTACCTTGCAGAGATTTTTTGGTGTATCACAGAGTTGTGTGTTCTTCACCACTAATTCCACAACAGTTTCCTCAGCCCCTATTCTTTAGCTGCTACCTCTCTCTTCCTTCCATCTCTTCTCCATCTCTGGCAACCTCAAACCTCACTCTTGTTCCCACGAATTTTCTTGCTCTGACCATCTCTGTCCCTTTGGGTGTTGGGCTTTCATCACTTAGCAAAATGTTTTCCAGTTCATCCATGTTTAACATGTGTCAAGCTGGCCAGATAGCTCAGTGGATTAAAGCACCTGCTTAGGCAAAGCGCAGCAGCCAGGATTTGACCCCGGCTTGCCAAGCCGTGTTGGCGCACCCCAGCGGTGTGCTGAGATGGCGATTGAGAGTGGGCGTGGTGGTGCTTGCCTATAATCTCAGCACTTGGGAGGCTGAAAACTGGAGGATCACTGCGAGTGTGATCTATGTAGTGAGACTCTGTAGACCCTGTCCTGAATACATTTAAAAGGGTTAATGTTTAATTGTTTGATCAATCTTATATACCTATATGTATTAATCTAAACTGATCTGATGATGAAAATATGTAATATAACCATTGTTAAATTTAAACAATAAAAATATTAAATTAAAAAAATAAAAAATTAAAAATTAAATATGCATTGACTCCATTTCCCTCTATAGCTGAATACTATTCTGCTGTGTAGGTATACCATATTTTGTTGATCAGTTCTGAAGTTGCTTAAAAAATTTTCTGCTTCTCTGGCTACTGTAATTAATACTTATATGAATATTCATGCACAAGTTTTTATGTGATCTCACATATTCTGTTCTCATGTATTGGTAGAATTCTACTAATTCTACCAAAGTGGTAGAATTGCTGGGTTGTGTGTTTAACTTGAAAAGCAGTGGCCCATTCTCCAGTCAGCCTCACTGTTGTACCTTCTCCCCAGCAGGGTGTGAAAGGTTCCGCTTCTCCTCTTCCTTGCCGACACTTGTTATTGGCTTTTGATTGTGAACATCCCGCAGTGTGCAAATTGGTATTTAACACTTTTTTTTTTGCATTTTCCTAATTAATGATGCTTAGCATATTTCATGTGTGAATTGGCATTGGCCACTTTCGTGGCATTTCACACAAGTATCTACTCAAATCCTTTCCTCATTTTTATTTTTTTTATTTTAAGGAGAATAAAAATGATGCAAAATTTCAAAACAAGTTGATAGAAAATTAATAGTGGTTGTTATGTTGCATATTATTATCTTTGAAGTATGTTCAGATTACCAGAGATAGGCATGCAAAATTGATCAATTAGGCAGTAATTGTTGCTTTCAATAAACCGGCAGAAATTAGTAGTACAATTATCTTAGCTATTGTGTGTGTGTGTGTGTGTGTGTGTGTGTGTGTTTGTCTACATTTTTTTCTCTTCTTTTTTCTTTGTTCCCATATCCCACTTGATATTTCCTTTTGGGGAGGTTTTTTTTTTTTTTATTTCACAATATCTGTTGTACCTTTAAGATTTTATTTACACTTTCAAAACAATATTTGTACATAAATCTGATTTATTTCACTTATGAGTATGGTCTCTAGTTGCATCCATTTACCTATAAAAGTCTCACGTTTATATTTCTTCAAAACTGAGTAATATTCCATCATATAAAAGTACCACATCTTTTTCTGTCCTCAGTTGATGGGCATTTGGGTTGCTTCCAAGATTTAGCTATGACAAATTGTGCTGCTGTGATTATGGGTGCACATATCTTGCTGTGGCATGATGTTTTTCATTCTTCTGGAAAAATACAGAGAAGTGGAATGGCTGGGTTGAACAGGACCTCTAATTCTAGTTTCTTAAGGAATCCCTACACTGATTTGCACCAGTCTACACACCTCCCACCAGTGGAGAAGGTTTCTTTTTCCTCACAGCCTCACCTGCACTTGCTATTGGTTGATTTCTTGATGCTAACCATTCTTTCTGGAGTGAAAAGGAATTTTAGCGTTGTTTTAATTTGTATTTTTTGAATTACCAATGATGTTGAACACTTTTTCATGTATTTTATTTGCTATGTGCATCACTTCATCTGAGAAATGTGTATTCATCTCAGATGCACGTGTTTTGATTGAGTCTTTGCATTTTGGTGGCCTAATTTTTAAAAGTGCTTTATTTTTTATTTATTTATGTATTTTGTCTTTTTGAGATAGGGTCTCACTATGCAGTTCAGGCTGGCCTTGAGCTCACTTTTGTAGCCCAGGCTGGTCTCAAACTCACACTGAGCCTCTTGCCTCAGCCTTCCAAGTGCTGGGATTACAGGCGTGAGCCACCATACCCAGCTTTAAAAATGCTTTGTATGTTCTAGATATAACTGCCTCTTTTGTATGAGAGACAATTAGCTAACCTTTTTCTCCCCAAGTTATGAGTTTTCTTTCCCTCTGTTGGTGACTTCTTTTGATGTGCAAAATCCTTTCAATAAGATGTGATCCTAGCTATTGATTCTTTGTCATATTCATGTAGTTTGATTTTTGTTCCTGTACTCTCTGCCTATCCCTGTGTCTTCAGGATTTTTACCTACTTTCTCCTCCAGTAGACATAGTGTTTTTGTTTTACTATTTAGATCTTTGTTCCATTTTGACTTCAGCTTAGTGCATGGTGATAGCCATGGGTCTAGTTTTACTCTTCAGCCTGTGGAAAGTCAGTTTTTCCAGCACCATTTATTAAAGACACTGTCTCTTTTCCAATGGCTTCTTTGTCAAAGATAAGGTTGCTGAGTATATTTGTAGTCATATCTGCATCTTCTAATCTGTTCTATTGAACAGGTCTTTTTTTTTTTTTTTTGGTGGGATCAGGGTTCAAGCTCACAACCTTGCACTTGCCAGGCAGGCACTTGTGCCATGGAGCTATCTCCCCAGCCCCATCCTACTGGTTTTATCACAATAGCTTTGTAGTATAATTTCAAGTGAGGGATTGTTATGCCTCCTGCCTTGCCTTTGTTGCCCAGGATTACTTTTGCTATTCTAGGTCTCTTCTGGTTTCAGATCAATTTTAGGAATGTCTTCTCCTCTAGATCTGCGATGTATGCTAATAGTATTTTGATTGAGATTGCATTAAATCTCTATAACAATTTGGTATGGCCATTTTCACAACATTGTCTTTACTTATTTTTAAGGTTTTTTGTTTTTTCACTATAGTAAGTTTCTTGCTTATTCTAAATATAAATCCCTGGGGCCCAGCAGGATGGCTCAGTGGTCTAAAGCGCCTGCTTAGGAAAGCTTAGGTGGCTGCAGGGACCGCGGTTTGATTCCCGGCACCACATGCTGCACCAGCCCTGCCCTCAGGGCAGGCTGAGCCGACCATAAAAATAAGTAAATAAACAAATAAAAGAAAAAAAAAACTAAATATAAATCCCTTATCACATATTTGACTTGAAAATCCTTTCATTTTATGGATTTTCATTCCACTTTATCAGCATTATTTAATTATAAAAGTTTTTAACCAAAATTGCAATGTCCAGTTTAGCCCCTTTGTCCTTGGTCATTTGAGCTTTTTTTTTTTTTTTTTGTGTGTGTGTGTGTGTGTTACAACTAAGGAATCATTGCCTAACTGAAGCCATACAGATTTTCATCTGTGTTGTTTCTAAGAGTCCTATGGATTTTGCTTTGTCACTGTATCTACTCTGTTGATCTGGGCTATGGTGCAGAGCAAAGATCTAATTTCATTCCTTGACGTGGCTATTCAGTTCTCCCAGCACAGCTTATCAAAAGGCTCTTCTTTCATAACATTGAGGTGTCTTCCTTCTCTTGTAAACAAATTCAAAAGACCATAAATTTTAGGGTTGATTCCTGGGCTCTGAGTTCTGTTTCCATGATATAGTTGATCTTCTTTATGACAGTACCACAAAGTCTTAATCATCATAGCTTTGTAGTAGCTCTAGAACTCTGGAAGTGTAAGACTTGCAATTTTTTTTCAACATTGTATTGATTGTTCTAGATCCCTAACATTGCATATGACTTTTGAGGTCAGCTTTAAGATTTCTGTAAAATGGGAAGCTGGGATTTTTATAGGGAACGCTTTGAATCTTATGATAAGTTGAAGACATATTACAATTGTAACAATATTCTATGTTCAAGTCCAAGGACATAGGATGCCTTTCTATTTCTATTAGATCTTCTTTAGTTTTGTTGACATGGTTTTATTACACAAGTCTTCTACTTCTTGTGAAATTTATTTCTAATATGTTATTCTTTCTGACACCATTACAAATAGAATTATTTTCTGATTCATCATTGTGAAAATACAGAAGCACAACTGATTTCTGTATGTTGACTTTGTATCCAGTAATGTTACCGAATTATTTTTTCTAATAGATTTTTCTCAGTGTTGTTCCTCTGAAATTTCCATGTGCAAAATAATGGTTATGCAAATAGAGATAATCTACTTTTTTTCTCCCTATTCTGAATCTTAAGTTTCAATTTCTTGCCTAACTGTCCTGTCTTGGGCTTTCAGGCCAGTATTGGGTGTCTTTGCCTTTCTGATCTTCAGAGAACCCTCAGCCATGGCCATCTGGTTAGTCCTCTCCACTGAGTATAGTGCTAGGGGCAACACTTTTCACTGATGTAGACTTTTCACAGAACTTTTGCCGGGTTAAGAACATGTTTTTCCTTTCCTAGTCTGGTGAATTTTTTCTTAAGAAATGATTTTAGAAATGTGTTGGATTTTGTCAAATTCGTTTCTTACATCTATCAAGATAATCTTTTATTCTATTCATGAGGTGCATTACATTGATTAATTCTTATGTTGCACCAACTGTGTTTTGATGAAGATAAATTCTTAATCTTAATAAAGGTCATTTTATCAATGTTTTACTTTTGATTTTTCTGTTACATCATATATATATATACATACATATATATATATCATATATATATACATACATATATATATACACACATATATATATGTATGTATGTATATATTTGCTGATTCCAAGATCATGGAGGTGTTCTTCTATGTTTTATGTATTTTGCTGTTTTTTCTTTCACATTTATATCTACCTCCACCTGGAATTAATTTTTGTGTAAAGTTTTTCTTTTTTCTTTATTTCTTCTTTTTTGTACTGGGGAACAAACTCAGTACCTCGCTCTTGCCAGGCAGGTGCTTATGCTGCTGAGCAATTTATAGAGATCACATAAACTTTGTGCACATTGATTTCCAAGTGACCCGGTTATATACTGAAAAGGTCATCACCTTCCATTGCTCTGGTGATAAGTGTCAGTTCTGTCATAAATTGTGTGTGTGCTTCTAGAGTCTCGGTTATGTTGGACATCTGTCTACCCTTGCTCTAGACTGCTTTTTTTTAGTGGGATCAGGGTTCAAACTCATGACCTTGCACTTGCCAGGCAGGCATTTGTGCCACAGAGCTATCTCCCCAGCCCCTGGAGCTGTTTTATTTTTTATTTATTTATTTTTTATTTTTTTTTTTGTGGGACTGGGGTTCAAACTCAGGACCTTGCACTTGCCCAGCAGGCACTTGTGCCTCGGAGCCATCTCCCCAGCTCCCTAGAGCTGTTTTCTTAATTGCTCAGATTCATAACAAGTATTGGCGTCCTATAGAATACAACCTCTTATTTCATTCTTTTCTTTCAAGACTAGCTTGAGTACCTTTGAGCCCTTATATTTCTGTATAAGTTTGAAAACACACACACACACACACCAGAATTTTTATTGAAATTATGTTGATTTTATAAATCAAATTGAGGGAGAAATAACTTTTTTACAATATTGAGAATCCTTGTAAGTTTAGCAGTAAGGAGTTTGGAAATTTTTGCCTTTTCTATGATTTTATGAAATGAAAAGCAATATATTAATAACAATAATAAAAAGACCTAAAATGTTAGTAGCTACAACATAATAAATTCTTTTTTTTTTTTTTTTTTGTCTTTTTGAGACAGGGTCTCACTACGCAGTTCAGGCTGGCCTTGAGCTCACTTTCGTAGCCCAGGCTAGTCTCGAACTCGCACCGATCCTCCTGCCTCAGCCTCCCAAGTGCTGGGATTACAGACGTGCGCCACCATGCCCAGCTAAACATAATAAATTCTTGAGTTAAGAATTCTTAATTATTCTTTAAGAGTATTATAACACTTCATCATAAAATTTAACTATTAAATATAGTAGAAATTAGAGGACATGTATAAGAAAAACCACAAACTTTTATTATAAGGAACAAAGTAATATTTGAACAAATGGCAAGGAACAAACATATGGTTGGATGGGACTAATCAATAATCATAAACATCAGGGCCAGCGATATAACTGAGCGGACTAAGTGCTTGCTTAGGTAAGCACGGTGGGCCAAGGTTCGATCCCTGTCACTGCATGCCACACAGGCCCCACCCTTGGGTGTTCTGAGCCAGCGATGGAGTCCAGGTGTGGTGGCTCATGCCTATGATCCCAGCACTAGGGAGGCAGAAATCAGGAGAATCACTATGAGTCCAAGCTGTGTAGTGAAACCCTGCACAAAAAAGAAAAAACAAAGCTTTAAAAAATAATCATAAATATCAATGATTTACAAAAGAATATACACCTGAAGTTAATTCCGATGTTGTTTTCCTGGAGCTCCGTGAACAGTATTTGGCACTGATATTGAAGACGTGCTCATGTGGCATAAGTGCTGCATGCTGACTGATCGCATCGCTGGAGCGTTCAGTGTGTGAGAACCAGCAACAGCTTGAGTTGTGAAACAATGGTGGGGTGGTTCTGCTTTGGCGGATAATAAAACTTTCTACAACTGTAATATAATAATTGCTTTTAAAACTGTGGCTTTGGCTCATAAAGTTAGCTTATGGATTAGAAGACCACAAATTCAAAAATTAGAGTAATATATATATACACATATATTCTTATCTATTCCATGATAAAAATTACATTTCAGCTCAGTGGGAAAAAGATGGTGCATTTAATGCTATTGTCCTAACTGGTATTGATCTGAAACAATAACCAGACTATGAATAAAGTCATTACAAATGAACTAGTCCTAAGTGGAAAGTGTAAAAATGAACAATTATATTTAGATGTTATGCCTTGTGTCCAAATGTGTGCCCAAAGCCTCACAGTCATAGGTGGGCCTTTTGGAGGTGGCTGGACATAGGGTTTGTGCCATTGGGTTCAGGATGTGATGGTGGAATCAGTAG
This sequence comes from Myocastor coypus, assembly GCA_004027025.1. NCBI lineage: Eukaryota > Metazoa > Chordata > Mammalia > Rodentia > Myocastoridae > Myocastor > Myocastor coypus. The sequence continues at coordinate 56,408 of PVJA010004427.1, read as the reverse complement.
GGTGATGCTAGGATCAAAGGAGCCGTCCCCTAAGGGCAGGCAGCCTGGGCAGAGCATGAGCGACAGAAAGCAGGCCACTGCTGCACTCGCGACTTTTCTGCCCTCTGATTCCCTTCCGCGGTGACCTCTGCCATGCCACCCTGCCTTGGAGCCTACAGACTGAAACCTCTACAAACTGTAGACCAAAATACAGCAGTCCCTTGCTATTCTGCAGTTTGACTTTCGCACACTCACTGTTTTGTGGGTTTTCAAAAAAAAAAATTAATCTAAATTATTTATGGAGGATTTTTTGCTGCATCGTGGGATTTTGCTGTACTGCATGGTATACATGTGGTGTTAAAATTACCTAGGTTTACAAGTTTAGAAAATGTTTGAGAACATTTGAAATGTTTTTAAAAGCATGGGAAAGATTTGTAAGAGTATGGGAAGGGTTTACAAAGCCTTAAAATATATATGTAAATACTAAAACAAATATAATGCTTCTTTGCTGATTTTCATTTATCGTGGGATTGTGTGGAACACAACCTCTGTGGTACAAGAGGGACAGCTGTAACCAGTTTCTTCTTTAGCTTTGGGCATCCAGTTTTTTGTCTCAGTAATAAGAAAAATAGCAAATACAGGAGAAAAATGTGTTGAGCTTCGAGGTTGTGTGTGTGTTTGCAGAGAGATGATACCTGTGCAACACAGGAATTTCACCATCCATACAGGGAAAAGTCAATTAGACTACTAAATGCTAAAGCACAAAAACAGACTATTAAAATATTTGCTTTTTCAACTAATAAAAAGGGAAAAAGCTCTAGCTACTAGAAACATGAGTAAAGGGCATAACTGGGCCACACATGGAAGAGAAAAAAAACATGGTCAACAAATGCTGACAACACTGGGGCTGGGGCATATCACCCCAAAACATTCTCTTTAGCCAATTTAAAAGAGTTATTTTGAGGAACTGCAGAGGCAAGAGTATATCTGCAAAGCTGTCTTTTCTGTGGAAGGGTATTATATCTCTAAAGGAAATCAACATTAATAAAGGTATTTGTGGCAGACAGGGAGGCATTCAGCAAAAACTATTACTTCAGAGACCTTTAATCTGTATAATAAGACTGCCTTTATTCATCACCTCCATCCCAAACTCTATTCCTTTCCGTAGCTTAGGGTGCAGTAAAATCTTCAATTTTCTAGTCTTTGAAATCTCATATTTTTATAAGAGTACCACTATGTGTATGCAATATTTAAATGGGGTTTCTCTTATTAATCTATTGTCAGTTTATTTCATAGACATAATATTGAATCACAGAAAGTAGAAAGGTGGTTTAGTCTGCTACAAAGGTCTCCAGGGTACCTACATAGGGAACTACAACTTATAGCAACATGAGAAGATTTCTCACTGGCTCTATTTGTGAGATTTTAAAAGCTTGATAATATTCAACGTTTATGAAAGTGTAGAAAAAACAGCAGTTTCGCAGTGCTGCTGGGAGGGTGAATTGTTATTTTTTAAATGAAGGAATCTGGAGAGCAGCACTGGTTAAATTGTTAAATACACCATTTAGCCCGGAAAGCGAGCTAGTGGTCGCTACATCTCAAAGGACGTGCATTTGCAGTCTTTCCTTCAGTTATTGGAAATGTGTGAGAACTAGTGAACTGACTGCATGAGGTGTATTTATTATGTTAATTTGGAATGGCACTATTATATATTCTTAATAGCACACATGCAAATAGTATTAATAATGAAGGCAGGTCCACTCAAAATGATTCACATGTTTACTCATGAAAACATCAGGACAACTTAATATGCTTAGGGTTCCCACTAATTTCCTTTCTTTCTTTCTTTCTTTCTTTCTTTCTTTCTTTCTTTCTTTCTTTCTTTCTTTCTTTCTTTCTTTCATTTCCTTCTTTCCTTCTTTCATTTCCTTCCTTCTTTTTTTCTTTCATTTCCTTCTTTCTTTCTCTTTGTACCAGGGATTGAACACAGGATGCTGCGCTTCCCAGGCAGGTGACTATGCCGCTCAGCTACATTCCCAGCCCCCACAAGCTGTGCTTTGTGGACAGAAGCCATGGCACCCAAAGCTCACACAGCAGCTGTGTGATGCTGCTAAAGTCAGATCCCAAGCAATCTCACTCCAAGTTTGTGTTTGTGACCCTTTGATATTCTGCACATTGATTCAAAATTTTTCAAATCCAATTTTAAGAAAAATGGAGGGGGGGAAAAAAGAAAGTTCTGTGTATAGACTGTCTCTTCTGATCCATATTGCTACATGTCTGGGGCGATGTTCCTCACTGCTTGGAAGCCAATACTCAGGAGGTGAGAATCGGCAAGAAAGAAATTGGGTTCATTTAAGGACTGGCATTCTAAGAAGCGAGATTATCCCTCAAAGAACCATCTCGGGGAGCCCCAGTATACCAAGGAGCTTTGAAAGGGGGTTGACAGGGAACAGGGACTATGGCCGGGAAGGCTGTGTGTGGGCAGGGGTTTTCTGCCTTCAAAATGCACATCTCTTATTTCTCTTCTTCTCTGGCCAGATCACTGCTGTGGACTTCAAGCTCCCAGGGCTAAAAACTCAGTGAATATTTATTCTGGTTTGTTGTCACTTTCAGGATCTGAACTTGAATGCAGGACCTCATCCTGTGCTCTGTCCCAATCCCTTTTTATATTTTTACTTCTCAACAAGATCTTGCCAAGTAGCCCAGTTGGGCTCGAACTTCAGGTCCTCCTGAAGGGTGCCGGTGTCATCAGCTTCATCTCTGTGGTTCTTTAGCCAGACATATTATCTTTCCACAAGTTAAACCTCACAGTTATTTGTACCCCTTTTCCTGTATTCTGTAATTAAAAAAAAAAAAAAAAGATTATCTAGCAATTAACATCTTAATAAATTAGGCATGGCTCCTCTTTAGATGTTAGAATGCTGGCACAAGGAGAGTAGTCTTGCTAGAAGCTAGTTGCAAAGAAGGGGCCAGTGTTACAGCACCGTGTATTGTAACTACATCAAATTTCCTGCTTCTAAGTCATGGAGTTGGTTACAAACATCACCGGCCCCAAACGCAACTGTACATTGTAATCACAGAGTAGTTTTTTAAAACGCTAGTCTCTGGGAGATACCAACTTAATTGATATGGGGTGTAACCCAGGCACCATAGTTTTGTAAGTTCCCTGAGAAATTCTAATGTGGAAAGGAGTCCAAAAAACTATTAGCATCATAATGGTGTCGGAAGCCCAGTTTTGGACTAGTTTTATGTACGACCCGTAAAGCTATTTTTGCAATTCTCGTCTTAGCCACTAGATGGAGTGTTGCTCACACGCCAGCATTTTACCCACTAAGTTTTGCATAACTATTTTTATTTTTATCTTTATTTTTAAGGGAGCGTAAAGAGGCAGGCAGGAATCAATATTGGACAGGGCGTATACGTGACCAGACCCCCCGGCCTGGCTTGACTTCACCTTGAAATATATCGCTAGCAGACATCTTTCCTTAAGTTTTTTTTTTTTTTTAATTTTCATCATCTTTCAAGCCTGACTTTCTCTCCAATCTAAAGAGAAGCTACGCTCCTTGGTTTATTCTTACTCTGTGTCTCCTCCTGGGTACAAACTAGTCATCCTCTGTGGAAAGGTCACACCTTCTGTTTAGCTGAAGGGTAAAATGATTCTGGGAATTCCTCAGTTAAGAATACATAAATGATTATAACCATGCAGATAGATCCTTCTCTCTCTCTCTCTCTCCTCTCTCTCTCTCTCTCCTCTATCCCCCCTTCTCTATTCTGTATCAATCTGCATGTATTTAAGTTATGCTGGCAATGGAATCCAGCACCCTAGGCAAGGTGCCTGAGTTACTCTCCTTTCATTGCTGGGACAAAAATACCCAACACCAAAAATGAAAGAAAGGAAGGTTTATTTAGCTCAGTTAGTGGAGGATTCAGTCCATACTCATCTGGCTCCAAGGCAGAGTGGCACATGGCACAGAGCAGCCATTCTTCACAGTGGCAAAGAGCAAAGGGAGGGTAGCAGCTGCGGCAGGTAGCAAGGCTCTCTCCCCTCCTACTATTGTAATGCACACCCACAATAATCAATCACAAACTCCAGAAACTGTTCCATGACTGCATGAGGCTTTGTGAGGACAACCAGACAAAAACCATAACACAAGGGATCCTAGCCAAGTTCCCTCTATTATTGATGCCCCAAGGCATATTTAAACCCTACTTATAGATTCATACTGATAGTGAGAAAAATAGGAAAGTCAAGAGGAATCTGAAATTAAGAAAATTCCTATTGTTCTATCACACATGAGTGTGATTTTTCCAGAAGGCAAGTACCTTGGGCTTAATTTTTCTCCTTTGATCTCAAAATAAACAGCAGCCACCACTCTTCTTGGTCATGCATTGTTGGTTTATTACAGAGCTGTACACTGGTTTCCTGTTAGAGTTTCCTTACAGTGATTCCATATAAAGTCAAGAAGAAAAATTTAATAATTTTTGCAATAAAACAAACTTTATTTTCAATTTTTTTTCTTTTAAGAATTTTTTATTTTATTTATTTTTTTCTTGTTTCAGAACCTTTGTTTGTTTATTCACTCATTTTTATGGCTGGCTCAGCCCACCCCGAGGGCAGGGCAGGCGCAGCATGTGGTGCCGGGGAATCGTGCCGGGGAATCGAACCGTGGTCCTTGAAGCCGCCCAAGCTATCCCAAGCAGGCGCTTTAGACCACTGAGCCATCCCGCCGAGCCCCTATTTTCAATTTTTAAAAAAAAATTTTTAAGGACGGCTCTACAGGGTGTTCAGGGTGTCACTACAACTACTAGATCAGATTCATTGTGAGCTGCCTGTTTATAGCCTCCCAACAAAACAAACTTTAAAACTAAGTGTAATTCCTAGAGAAGTGTCTTAACTATTTGGATCTTTTCCCATTGATGATTATAAATAATTATTTTTAGTCAATATACAACTTATGGGTTTCTGAGAACAAAGAGCCCATAACCTCCAAGGAATGAGGTGGTGGCCACGTTCCAGAGCAGAAGATTTGCCTGAAGAGCTTGATATTTTCTTTGTGGCTATTTATTCACAGAGTGGACTGCACAGCCCTGGGGGACATTCTACTAGAAAAAGTTCCACAACCTGCAGAAGTCAGGACTCTCCAGAGAAGCAACGGGGAGGACATAACGTATCTGTGTTATAAAATTGGCTGGTGTCTGAAAGGAGCTGAGAAGCAGTAAGACCTGTGGCTGACAGCCGGTACTCAGGGAGAGCCAACAGCCCAGTCCTAGAGTTTGAGCCCTAAGAACCAGGAGAGTCAAAGCCGTATGTTCTTGTGCAAGTCCAGAGACAAGAGATGACTGATATCTGAGGAGTTTTCCCCAGTCTTTTCATTCTAGTCAGCCCTTCTACAGAGTGGGTGAAAATCCAGTACCTTTCTTGAAGTATGTTCTATGGAATTCTAGTTTCTTGAGCTGCTCATAAAAGCAATTGGACATGTTTTTAAAATTCTACTTTAAATAAGTTGAGAAGGTCTTGCATAAAATAGCTAAACCCTTTCTGTAGTCCTCAGAGCTGTGTGGGTATGTTTCGTCCACCATAATGTGATACTCTGCAAAGCTTTCCGGACTAGTTTAACATAATATCTCCTCTGGCATTTAGCACCTCTCCAGATACTGTGGAATACTGCTTTGTAAACTACTTTGAGGGAGAGATTGTGTTTTATCTGATTTTGTACAGCAGCCTCTAACTCGTGCCTGCAAACCAAGAGGTTCAATAAATGTTTCCCAGTCTATTAAATGAAATGCCTAACAACAAATGAAATGGCAGTAAAGATATGGTGGAGCCATAAACATAAATTCTGCACAGTGCTCACCTAAGTTTTTGGCAAGGACTTCTCAGACCACTCCCGATGGGCCAGAAAGTATAAGACAGGCTCTGAAGATCTTAGAGGAGAGCCTCTGCTGGCACCATCCCAGCAGATGCCACCAAGAGGACAGGGTACATTTATTCTTCCATAGTGTCTCAGATGCCACCAGTGTCCTACCCTTATTCTGCTCTTCCTTCTGAGGCTTTCTTGTACTTCAGCACAAAACCCTGCTGTCCTTCAGCAGCCTTTGAGAGCAGTGCTCCTTCAGGGACAGGCTGGAGTTGGGGTGTAAGGACCCTGGCTCCCTCAATCCTCAGATGGGATAGTCCCAGGAAGTTCTCTGGGTCTCAAGGAAAGGGACGCATACATGGTGGGCCTGTGGTGGTAGCCTGTCCATGCCCTGTCCTTCTGTCCATCCCTGCCTTCCATCCACACCATCCTCCCAGTGTCTGTGCCACACAAGCTACTTAATGCAGGATCAGAGGTTCTGGACCCAGGCTCTTCCTTGCTATCATTTGGCCTTCAGGAAGAGGTGTAAGGTCCTGTGCACTGAGCCAGATGCTGAAGGGCTACACTGAATGGAGCAGGTGTGGAGCACAGGAGTCGCATCATCACATCAGCAACATGGGAAAATAACCTTTTGTGTAACTGGACCAAACTTGCTAGCTCTCCATGCTTGCTTGCTAATGCGTGCTGTGCCGCTGAGCCACACCCTCAGAATCATCTGCAGTCAAGCGCTCAGTAGAGACATTCCAAGGTACAGGAGGGTCCAATTCCAATAAACGTGTGAAAATGGCTTTCCCACAGGATTGAACTTCCCACTGAGAGGAGAAAACGAACAGGACTGGAGGCAGGACCCTGTTGCCATGGCAATATCCCCTAGTAGGGGTCCTCCCGAGTTTCATTTAGGGCCAGTCCCGTGAAAGAGTTGGAGCCCCATCCAAACCCTACCAGGAGAGTCCCTGAACAGCTCTACTTGTTCCCTCAGGTCCTTGAAATTCTCTCTTGCAGAGAGGCTTGATCTCCGCTCACGTCACTGGCTTGCCAGCCCTCTGTCTGCAGGAGAACTGTGCATTTCCCACACTCCTTGGAGTGTAACATGGCCATGTGACTTCCTTAAACTAATGAAATGGGAGCAAGCACCAAGCTTCACTTCCTAGGGAAAGCCATTACGTCAGAGCGGGCGGACGATGTTGGTGTTGGCTTTCCTTCTACCACACAATGGGCAGTGGTGGTGGGGGGGTCAGCTCTCTCTGTCCAGGGCCACAGTGGCACCTAAGCTGACCTCAGTAATAATGCGGGGTAAGTAAGAAACCCTTGTTTTAAGCCACTGAGATTTGGGGGCTGTACTATGTAGCAAGATCTATCAGCGATGGTGAACCTTTTAGAGACATCGTTCAAACTGCACCCCCAAACCCACTTATTTATCACACAGTGCCAACATTACAATTAAACCTGGATACTGAGATTCTACTTTAGGGTGAAAAAAAAAAAAAACCCCATACATTAACTTTTTTTGTTTGTAAAGAAAAACAGTACGCCATAGGTTTGCCACTGCTAACTCATGAAAACCACTACAGAAAACCCCGGGCCAGGACAGCAGAGTGCCACACATCTCCAGGGCCTGATGGCTGGGCTTTCAGCCCAGGCGCTGCCACATCTCAATGAGTGGTAAGAGGTATTATACAAGTTACTTGCTTTTTTTACCTCTTTTTTTCCCCTCTCTCTCTAATAACATAGCAGCAATTGTGTTCATTGCAAATTTTTGTGAGAATAACCTAAGTTAATTCATGTGAGCAACCTGGAAAACTGTCAGGCATGAAATAAGTACTCAATAAATATTAGTTCATTTATTAAAATTTCTTCAAAAACAAACAACAGTTGGATGCCACAGGTGGCTGAGATCCCGCCTTGGGAAACACATTATCCAGAGGAACCTTCCCTGGCATCTTCCTCCAGGAGATACAATCTCTTCTGTCAAGGGATGCAAGCTCTAAGCTCTTGGAGGAGGGAGCAACGTGCGTGTGCGTATGCTTTCGTCATTTTTCTCTCATTGCTGACAAATACCCAGCACCCAAAGTTAAAGGAGGAAACGCGTGTTTAGCACTCAGTTTGTAGCAGTCTGTCACTGGCTGGCTCCGAGGCCATGCCAGGGTGGCACACCCCAAAAGGGCTACAGCTCACAGTGGCAGAAAACAGCAAAAGCAAAGATGGAGAGAAAGGAAACAGGCCTCTTTCTGTCCCTCATGTTGTATCTGATCTACTGGGGTTAGGGTGGTGCCAATCCAATCGGTGCACTGATCCTTCAGTCACCCAGCTTTAATCCAGTACCCTTAATTCCAGGATTGAGCCAGGAATCAACCACACACTCTAGATTCAGCTACTTCTGGGAGAAAAAAAAATTATCTAAAAGTGCCTGAGGTTTCCTTTTGTGCAGGAGACACAAATCATAACAGCTTAACTTTCTTCTGATTTTTTTGTCCATGTTTGGTAGAGGTCAGGTATAAAGAAAATAGGTTCTTCTTTAATAAAAGGAATGGTGCAAATGAAAAGGATGACAGGTGATGCTCAGCTTCCATGCTGCACAGGATGCCATGACAATGTGGGTCCTGTCAGGGGACAGATGCTCTAAGGGAGCTCACGTTTCATCCTAAAGTATGGCTGATGGCCACAGCAAAAATGTAAGTGTGTTAGATTTCCAGGTGTGTGTGCATATGTATATGTTAAGAATTAAGAGGATGGGGCTGGAGAGATAGCCTTCCTGGCAAGCACAAGGACCTGAGTTTGATCCCTGGTACTGTATGCTATGCTAGCCCTGAGTCCGGGTGTGGTGGTGCTTGCCTGTAATCTCAGGGCTGCAGAGGCTGAGACAGGAGGATCACTACAAGTCAGAACTGTGCAGCAAGACCCTATATCCAATATAAACAAACAAACAAGTAATTAAGAGGATCTGGTTTTCAAGTATAAATTTTTAAGTGTAACTTGTCTCTTATCTGTTAAGACATTGTGCAGTGCAGGCAGATCCTACCCTAGCATCCTATTGCAGGTTTAGAGATAGTCAGTCTGTAACTTGTATTTTCAAGACTTGGAATGTATTCAGGCAGATATTGATACATCTATATCGGTAAAAGTTTGAGTCCTGTTTAAGGTGCTCCAGGATCTAGGAGACAAGATCCATTTAGGTGTCAATTTCTACAAACACAAATGCCCTCTTGCTTTAGAATAACAAGTTTTCAGCTGACAAGATAGCTCAGCAGACTAATGGCCTGGTTAGGCAAGCACAGGGATTGGGGTTTGATCCCTGGCACCACGTGCCACACCGGCCCCACTGCCAGGTGTGCTGAGCTGGCCATTGAGATGGGACGTGGTGGCACACACCTGTGACCCCAGAACTGGGGAGGCTGAAAACAGGAGGATCACTGTGAGCCCGAGCAGCATAGTGAGACCCTGTAACAAGCACATTTAGCAATAGAAATAAAATCAAACAACAAGTTTTTCCAAGTCCACTCTGCTCTACACCTCAAGACACTGGTCCCTGACAGAATCAGTGGTAGTGGTCTCTCCTCTGCAGCTCTGGGGGCAGCACACTTGCTGCAGGCCCCTGCTCTCTTAGAATAAGGGCTGGTCAGGTTTATGTTGGGCTCCAATGTAAAGGATCACTGTGTGTGTGTGTGTGTGTGTGTGTGTGTATGTCTCTGTGTGAGTGGTGAGTGTACAGCTTACTTCACGTCTATGTCCACTACACACCCTTCTCAGGGTCATTATGGAAAGCACAGGTTTAGGGTCTAAAAAGAGAGTTCTTTTGTTCTGTTGCATTTTGCTTTTCCAGAGCACAGGATTGTGCCCAGAGCCCTTGCGCTGAGTACCCAGCACCTTTTTCTTTTCTATTTCCAGATGCAGTTTCTCTAAGTCAGCAAGATGCCCAGACTAGGCTCAAACTGAATCCTCCTGCCTCAGCCTCGCAGAGTGCTGAGAATACAGGCAGGTGCCATCCATGTCTGGCTTTAATCATCTTCATTAACTTGAAATAACTGTACACATTTACCGTGTAAAGCCTGACCTACAACATCTGGGCACGTTGTATATTAATGGTAATCAGCACATTCTATGTGGCAGCGTGAGCATTTGTGAAGTCCTCTCTTGCTGTTTTGCGAGAACAGGGTTTGAACTCATGACCTTTGCACTTGCCAGGCAGGCACTTGTGCCACGGAGCTATCTCCCTGGCCCCACTTCTTGCTATTTTGCAATATGCAACACATCCTTGCTCACCACAGTGACCCAAAGGTGCCCCGGCACGCCAGCACTGATTCTGTGCACACAGCTGTCACCTAGCGCCACTGACTGACCTCTCCACAGCCTCTCTTCCACTCGGAGGCACTGTTGGGGGTGGAGTGGGGGAATGACCGACATCTTGGAGCCACACTGCCATCCTCTTCTGCACTGGGGAGCAGAACCCTCCCTGCTCCCAGCAGCGTGTAGCCCTGAGTGCTGGTCTACCTGTCACAGTCTTTGGGGTTTTCTCCCAGCCTCCATGGGGAAAAGGTCAAAGGCCTGCACTTTCCCTTTTGTTTTTTGGGAGACTGGGGATTACATCCAGGATCTTCATACTGAGCTCTTTTTACTTTGAGGCAGGTTTTACCTAAGTTGCCCAGACAGGGCTTGAATTTGAGATCATTCTGTCTCAGCCTCCCAGAGGGCTGGGGTTACAGGTGTGAGCCACCAACCTCAGCCCTCCCCCTTTGTTCTGTTAACCTGAGTCTGGAGAGGCTATGAATTCATGTCAGCCGGTGTAGAGCTGCAGGGGCCTTCAAAACCCTCACAGAAACTTCTTTTTCTTTTTCTTCTCCTCCTCCTTCTCCTTCTCCTTCTCCTTCTTCTCCTTCTCTTTTCTCCTCCTTCTCCTCCCTCTTCCTCCTCCTCCTCCTTCTTTAATTTTTTTTTGGACTAGCTCAGCCCTCCCTGGGGACGGGGCTGGTGCAGCATGTGGTGCTGGGGATTGAACCTCGGTCTCTGTGCACTTGCCTAAGCTTGCCTGAGCCTGAGCTGTCTTGCCAGCCCTGACATAGGAACTTCTAAGCTGCCACCAGGCCAATCACTCACAGTTTTTGATGACTCAGTCCCTTATCTATGACGTGGATGGAACATCAGCGTGTTCTCGGGTCCTGTAGCACACGGTTCATTAGCTTTTCCATCTTCCTGGTGCTCTCTCCGGAGACAGCCCAGCAACACGGCGGGATCACATGCACGAATGTCTCAATTTTCTGTAGCAGCTGAATGGGGAAACTGATTTTGACAAATGTGCTTTAAAGTGCTTCCTACTGCACTGCGTTAGTGGCCCTGAGACTGCCTGTTTCTTATAGCTATTTCTCCTCCCACGTGGCTTTCTCCAGGTGAACTTTCTTCTCCCTAACCCAACTCCAAGTCCTATCTTCATCTAACTTCTCACCCATCTTCCTAGCACACGGCCTCCTATGACAGAGAGGCTGACTTCATTTTTAATAACACGGAAGAGGCAGAGGAGAAAGAGCTTTCGCTGCACAATGGAACGCCGAAGGGCTAACGCTCTGGAAGGAAAGACCTCTTCTTGAGATTTTTTTTCCTGGAGTTCTGCTCATTAATATTGGAAGATATTTGCTTCCACTTTAAAAGATGAAGCTGTGTAGCATGCCTGTAACTAGCAGAGAAAAAAATTAATTTCTCTCAGGAATTCACAGCCTCATAGGCAAAGCTCTCGTTCATGCCTCAGCCCTGCCCTGGTGTCTCCCCCGGGACTGATTCTTTCTTTAGTGCAGCTTTGGACAACCGGAAGGGCCTGTCACACAGGCAGGAGGGGCAGATCACTTCAGGTAGCACGGGGGACAAAAGTAACCATTTTCAGCACAAGAGGAGGCTCTGGTTACTTAGAATCTTCCATTGTTTTCTGGGTATCCTTAGCCCTGAACTTGCAAGACTGGGTAGAATGGGGGCTGGGGAGCTCGCAGCAGAGGCAGGAGTAGAAGCTGCTCGCACATGCTGGCCAGCCCTGGGTGACCAGCAGTACATGGCTGGGAGGGACTAGACTCTGCGTCACCTTCTGTATTAGAACAGGGGCACCTGCTGCCCAGAACCACCCACATCTGTTTGTGGAAACAGCAATACCGAGACCCACACCATGGGGCACACTGGCAAACCCTCTCCTGGCCAATCCCATGCCCATGACTTTTGAGTTGCTCCCTGTTTGGAGAGCTAGGATAAGTAGATGCTTGGTAAATAAATACCCACAGAATGAAGAGAGTTGGTGTAGAGGGCAGAAGGACTGTCTAGGAAACCATACCATCCATTTCCTAGTAACACTCCCTTGCGGTGCGGCCCCTGCTGATTCCTAGGGGTTCGCCTCCTCATCCAGACCCTGGCGTACAGCCCAGCAGGCTGGCAGAATTGCCCTCACACAGGAGCTGGCACGTGTTGGGACAGACGTGTCCCGTGGGCCTCCATAGGAGCGCCGTCCAGCCCTGCAGCTGCTGTGCTCTTAACCTCTCTGCCAGGGTGGATGGGCATCAGCTCTGCCCTCCCCACAGCATGCTGCTTTCCTCAGTCAAAATGTTCTTATCCAGAAGATCAGACAGGCAGGGAAGCTTGTCGTACAGGCTGGAAGAGAGCAAGTTTATGCAGGGTTCTAGCAGGGCAGCAGCAGGAAGGGTCTTCCAGGATGCATATGTAGGGATCTTCTGCACTCATCTTTCTGCTCCTGGGGTTCTGGAAATATACATGTAATCCAGGCAATCCTGAGGACAGGGAAGGAGATGACTAAAGGTGGCAGGGGGGAGGTTACTGGTTGGTGTACGCCATCATAATTTGTTGGGACAGATGTGTAACCTTTCCTCATGGCCTATATCTGGACTTATTGGGCAAGAGGATGTTAGCAGAAGCTCTACAGGAAGCAGACTTCTAAACTAAGGGCTTGAAGGTATGGGAAAAGGCATTGCATCTCTCATATAAAGTGTGCTCAAGCATTTCCAGTGGGGGCCACCGTAGGATCTATGAAAGCCCTTGCTAGGCCCCAAGAACAAGGTGCCTCTTCGGTCAGGGCTGGGCAAGTCGGGAAGAACTTCCCTGGACCCCTCTGTTCCAGTGACAGAGGCAGACGAGTCACTGCTTGGGTGAGCTTGAATGTTGTGACTTTCTCTGAGCACAGAGGAGTTCACATCTGTCATCTTTAAGCTGTGGAGGTGGAGGAGGAGAAAGGACCATTCCTTGCCCTTCCCCTTGGGCAGGAGACTGTCACCTGCAGTAGACTCCCCAGAGGAGGGAAGCTGCTGCCCCTGAGAATGAAGGTGGAGACTCTGCTGTCAGCCAAAATCAGACCTTCCATTTCAAGAATGTTCTGCTGCCCAGAACAAAGTATGATTAGAAAAGCCATAGGGCCAGTCTGAGACTTCATCCAAGACCAGAAAAGGACAATATAGGGCTCACTTCAAAGGCAAATGGAGGACAAAAGTCACATCTTCCAGGAGGACCCTCTCTCCATGAGCCTGCTGCCCACATTTCGATGGCTGAGCTCCGAGTGATACCTGAGAGATGATTTAAAAAACAAAAATCAATGTCCCAACTAATTCTCCCTTAAGAAAGCCATCAGCAAAGATGCATGATGACACTGATGAAGCCTGTGACACATGGGTGTCTCATGCTGTCACACAAATGGTCTCTTGTAGACTCTCTTACAGTCCAGCCACACAGTCTTGGGCATTACTAGCAAGGAGTCAGTGTCTGCTTCTCTATCCCTGGGACCAACAACTTAAAAGGAAGAAAGGTCTCACTTGGCTCCAGTCCGTGGTTAGCAGACTCCAAAGCAAGAAAGACATAGCAGAAGCCATGGCAGAGCACAGCTACTTATGCTATGGCAGCCAGAAAGCAGAGCTCAGCGAAGGGCAACGTGAGCTCTAGCCAGAGATGAACTCTGTGACCACCTCCTCCACCAGGCTCCACCTCCTGGCGGTGATGACGTCACTGGCCAATCTGCTCACAAGTATGCTGCCCTCATGACGGTCACCAAGCCAGTCCATTGGTCCAGTCACATTGACAATGAAGACAAATGATCAAGGGTTGGCCCAAGCTACCAGTCTGGGCAGTCTGTCAACACTGTAGTCCCCTTGATTTCTGTCCCTTTTCAGATGTGGGCATGTCTAATGGTTCATTCCAACATAACCACAAACAGGTGAACACGGGCCAAGTCAGAATGGCTTCATGGTCCACAACAAGGGCTTCAGCATCCAAATACGTAGTTCATATCTCAGGGTGATTGTCTATCAGTGTTTGTCGTGACTTTTGTCTAGCCATCCCCCCAAAGCCTTATGCAGTCACAGGTGGGGCTATTCCCACGGTGACTGGACGGAGAGTGCGGGACACTGGGATTGATTCACAGCGCAACGCTAGGATCAAGGGCACTAGGATTAAGGAAGGGCGTGAGTGCTGCCTGCCCTAAGTAGCCTGCATGAGACATAAGGGACAGAAAGAGCTGCGGCCATCCCTTGCTGCTTTGTTACCTTCTGCTCACTATGAGCTATTTCTCTTCTGTGGTGCCCATGTGCCATGCCACCCTGCCTTGGAGCCAGCCACTTAGGAACTGAAATCTCTACGAACTGTGAGCTAAATAAACCTTTTCTCTTTTTAACTAGGATGTCTCCGCAACAAGAAGAAAGTAACGAAGACAGTGTTTTATATTAGAAAATCTGCCTGTGTAAAGAGCTGTTACGGCTGTGTCCCCAAGCCTCATGTGCTGATAGGTGGGGCTTCGGGGAAGTGAAGGGACCATGGGTGTGTAACACTCATCAATGTGGGTTTGTGCGCGCATGTGCTCATCCCGCTGTGCGGGATGCTGGGAGGTGAAGTTTGCTTGGAGGCAGAACATCGCTGGGGGCGTGGCATGGAAGGACCGCCCACCCTCCCCCTTCCCTCGACGTCTTTCTGCTTCCCACTGCCATGCTACTGTGGCGTGGAGCCAGCCAACTATGAACTGAAACCTGTACAGAATGAGCCAAATAAACCTTTCTTCCTACAGCCGCGGGTGTCAGGCATTGTGTTTCAGTGAAGAGACAGTAATAAGACAAGGACTGAGTTTAGCCCAGCGCCTGGCCCATGTAGGAAGCTCTGTACATCAAGTAACCATTGTTGTAGTTATTTGCTTTTTTGGATTTGAGAACCAGTTCAAGAGGCAACTCCTTCTGATACTTTGTGGATACTTCAGGCTGGCTTTGTGCCTAAGGCTCCTTCCTACGAGTACAGAAGGGGCATTTTGAGACCTGATGGGCACAGAGCTAAATACCTCCTCCACTTCCAACCCTGTCTCCAGACTGCTCCCTCACAGGCATGCTCCACCTTGTTTACCTCCTTTTTAATACTATCTCTGAAAGCTCCTAGTAACAAGCCGCAAAATAGTACATTGACCTACGGACTGCTTAGTGCCCTTCCACAATGCCCCGCACTGCTTTGGGGTGTGGACATTGTTATCTTTTTATTTGGAGGGGGCAGCCTGGCACACTGCCCCCTTTCCTTCTTCTGCACATTTCCTGCTGTGGATTCTCAGCTCTTGGGGCACACACACCCACTGGCATACCACATCCCAAAACACCACCCGCCTGGCACCAGTGTTTCAATTCTCAGGAGCATCTGCCGGGAACGGTGTACGATCCAGCTGCTCTTTCTCGTTAGGACTCTGGCCAGGTCTTCCTGCAGAAGAAGGGATGTGAAGTCCAGAACATAGTAAGTGCTCAGGTAAGGCCTCTTCCTGTTATAGGCAGGGCTTACCAAGCAACCTTCACCGCGCCTGCAGTACTTATGCAAAACACCAACCGTGAAACTAAGTAGTCCACCAGTACACTTTTTTATTTTTTTGGTCCCATATTGAGGAATCCAAGGTCTTCAGAGTGAGCTCTATCCCATTTTTATTCATTTATTTATTTTATTTTGAGACAGTCTTGCTAAATTACTAAATTGCCCAGGATGAGACTTCCAGTCCTCCTGCCTCAGGCTCCCACAGTGCTGGGATTATAGGCGTGTGTCGTTTTGCCCAGCTTACGTTTAAAAAAACTCCCGACAGATACCAGCCAGTTGCCCTCCTGAAATGTGCCAGCCGTGGTTGGACAGGAGGGGGCTGCGGTTGGAAGGAACACTGTGTGGAGACAGTCACTGCCTCCGACCGACCTTGAGCCACCACGGCCCCGCGCAAGTCCTCTGCACGCCAGCCAGTGAGGTTCCCTGGCTCGCCCAAACTTCTGGGTGGCATTTTGGAACAAAAAGCAAGGGGACTACGAAGAGCAAGTCAGAGTCTCCCGCTTTTGATTTCTAGAAGGAGAGCAAGGGACGAGACCACGTTCAAAAATATAGGTCACACCTTGGTTTCTGTGGTTACCAAATACTGTGAACTCTAGCGACTGCCTCCCTGGGGGGACGCCTGGCTCGGGAGACCTGCCAGCCCAGCCTGCACCCCTGGGGTTGGATCCCAGCCTCTGCCCGGATCCCGGTAGGTCCCAGCGGGTCTGCACCGAGGGCCCAGCCCTCGAAGGGAGGGACGCCCCTGTACTTCCTTGGGGCGCAGATGGCCCTGGGTGGCCCCGAGCCCGAGCCCCGCGCGCCCGCGGCGCAGGCAGTGCCCCCTGGGAGGGAGGAGGCCGGGCGCCGGGGAACAATGCGGTGGGTTGTTTTGCAGACCGCCAGCCTCGTTCCCGATCCTCCTTTCCACGCCCCTTGGCCTAACCGCCACCGGCCCGGCGCGCGGAGGGAAGAGCCCCCTTATTTGGTCTTGGAAAGAAAGGGGAAAGGTTATCCTCAGATGCCTGCGGCGTTGGGTCATCCGCCCGCAGTGGCGGCCGCGCCCGCGGGAGGAGCCCTCGCCTCCGGTAGGTGGCGCCACGGAGCCGGACGGGGAGCGGAGGCGCCGTAAACAACCCGCAGGTCCGGCACCTGGGACGGGCGGGGGAGGGGCGTCGGCGAGGCGGCGCGGGGGCGGCGGCGAAAAGGCCTCGGTTGGGGCGGGCAGGATGCCCGCTCGGCGTCTCGGCGGGGCCGTGGGGCGGGGGTTGCCGCCTGCGGATCCACGGAAGCGGCCGCAAGCGCGGTGGGTGGAGTCGGAATCGGCCCCACACTCGTCCCCGGCTTTGGGATCTCAGTGGCTGGAATTTAAGCGCCAGGTCCGAGGCGCGGCTGGGACCAGCTCTCGGGCTCCTCCCCTGGCTCAGCCGTCCGCGTCTCCGGCGCCCTCGCCTCCTCGGCCCTGGGGCGTCCTCCTGCGTGCCCCCTGCCCTCTGCCCCCGAGCGCTGCTCCTGGTGCAGTCTGCCCGCGGATCCCCACAGGGCTCCAGGGTGGTACAAAGGATCACCAGTAATCCGGAGCCACCCATAAAGTAAGTGGCAAATCCAGGATTCGAACCAGGCTCCTTCCCCAAAGCCAAGATTGTTTCCGCGATCTGGAGCTCCCAGGAGCTCACGATCCCGTGATTCTAAGCAACAAAGCTCAGGCAGTATGTATTATTTTCCACCGAGCATCTAAAAGCGGTCAGAACAGCGTCTGGACTTCGTTGGCATGACCTCTGCGAGTGCGGAGAACGCACCGCCGGTGGTGAGCCGGGGCCGGGGACTTCGCAGTCCCTGCCTCCCTGAGAGCACTTGCGGTCCTCCCAAGTGGCTGTGGGACAGCATCCTTGCGGGCCTGTTGGGCCCCGAGGGCTGCTAAGAGGGGCCTGCGGGGAGGAAGCCCTTGCTACCTTTTCTATTTTAGGTAGGTTGCAGGCAGCCTTTTGTTTGCCTGCTACTCCCCTGCGCGCATTGTTCCACCTGCCTCCAAGAGGGGTGGGGGCCCAGGGACTTTCACTCAAGTGCCTTCGCCTGGAAAGGAACCCGTTTTCCGAGTCACACAATGGAAGACAACTTTGGAAAGAGTTACACGAGTGACGGTTTCCTGCTTGCCTTTTTGAACGGTGCCTGTTTTTTTTGTTTTTTGTTTTTTTTTTTCTAAAAAAAGAAAACTTATGTGAACAAAGTCCATTTAAGAAACGTGGCTTTGGGGCCCGGCAGGATGGGTCAGTGGTCTAAAGCACCTGCTTAGGAAAGCTTGGGCGGCTGCAGGGACCTCGGTTCGCTCCCGGCACCACATGCTACGCCAGCCCTACCCTCAGGGCAGGCTGAGCCGGCCATAAAAATAAATAAACAGGGCCCGGCAGGATGGCTCAGTGGTCTAAAGCGCCTGCTTGGGAAAGCTTGGGTGGCTTCAGAGACCGCGGTTCGATCCCGGGCACCACATGCTGTGCCAGCCCTGCCCCCCTGAGCCGGCCATAAAAATGAGCGAATAAACAAATCAAGGTTCTGAAACAAGAAAAAAAATAAAATAAAAATTAAAAAAAAATTTAAAAAAATAAATAAACAAACAAAAGTTCTGAAACGAGAAAAAAATAAGAAAATTCTTAAAAATAAAAAAAAAGAAAAGAAACGTGGCTTTTCACCTTTGCATGATTTTTTTTTTTTTTTAATTTTAAAGAAAAAGCTATTCCTATCAGTGTTGGGAGTTTTCAAGGTTTCCAGGAATTTACTTAGTACTGTGGGAAAGGTCCAGCGAGGTTGACCTGTATACCAGTGTTTTCCAGTCATGGGTTTGTGGGTTGCAGGTGACTCCACTGCACCAGCAGTGGATGCTAAGTGAAGCCCAGACCGTGTGCGTGGGCTCTATGCCTTGTCCAGGACCTGGAACTAGTGCCTAAGTTCTGGGAGGCTGGGCTTGTTTTTGTGGTGTGTACGTGCACGACCGTGTGTGTGTGTGTGTGTGTGTGTGTGTGTGTGTGTGTGTGACAG
>PVJA010004427.1:0-37661 GCA_004027025.1 Myocastor coypus | reverse complement strand
CAACAATGGCAACAAAGAAAGAGACTTGTTTCTCTGTCTCTGTTATTTTACATTCAGGCTCTCTGCCTCAGGCTGTCCACCTCAGGCCACATCCATTATCCCAGCAGTACTCATACCCATAATCTCAGCCTTGGGTCACCCATAATCCAAGTGGATCCTGAGTTAATCTCAAACTCTAGAATTCCCTGCCCCATGACTACATGAGGCTTTGGGGTGACAACTAGACACAAGCCATAATGGTGTGTGTGTGTGTGTGTGTGTGTGTGTGTGTGTGTGTGTGTGTGTGTGTGTGTGTTTTGAGACAGTCTCCCTATGTAGTTCAGGCTGGCCTCCAACTCACTGCGACCTTCCTGTCTTAGCCTCCTAAGGCTGGGATTACAGGTGTGTACATCACTGACCTGCTGCCTCTCCTTTCCTTCCTCTGTTTTGGAGAGAGTAGCCAGGAGCCAACCTCCATCACATCCAGACCCACTGCTTCGGAATGGTCAGCCCTGGAGAGGCTGTCCTGGAAGCTCTGTGCCCGGCTCTTACCCCAGGAGCCTGTAAGTTGCAACCGGCACAGAAACATGACAGGGTGGCCACTGCATTCCCCCTCCTGCCAGGCTGGTTGACTCACATCATTTGCTGCAGGCAGCACCCAAATCTCCTTTGGCTTCTCAGTGGCCTGGATTTTGAGGCAGGTGGGGAACCCTAGGAACATCACTGGGCGTCACCACCTCTGTAATGGCACTTGTTTGTGGAGGGAGTGGTGCCCAGCGTGGACTTGGGGCACAGCAGCATGGCCTGGGCCACTCTGCTTAAACTCTGGCCATGGTTGTGTGGGTGGGAAAGTTTCTTTGCTGTGGTGGACCACACTGGGTCTGGCCCAGGGTAGACACAGGAGGGGTATTCCAGGGTGGCTGTGAGGAGAGAAGGAAATCAGGGGGTGCCTGCATCCCAACAGTGTACACCAACATCTGGCTAACAGTGTGCGAGGCCACCCCTTTTTTGAGTGTCCTCTAAATGTTACAAACCATTGAAAGCCCTTATGTGTGCAGCTCAGTCTTTGTGGAGGTCCATGGTGTACACTAAGTGACTGCTGTACAGAAGATGCAGAATCAGGTCACACCAGTTATGCAGCGTCCCACAGCTAGAAAGTGGCAGGGCCAGCAAGTGTCCAGCTCTGCCGAGTGTCTGCTTTTAGTTAGAGGCCGCCCAGGAGGAAAGCGCTGTCTCCTGTGGTAGACTGGCTGGGCTTCAGGGCAGGAAAGTCAGAGCCAGCTCTTCATGCAAGCAACTTCCCATGATCCATTGGTCACAGGGTGGCTGTGGAAGACAGTGACATAAGGCTGACCACACACGCAGATGTAAGTACCCATGGGGGGCCACTGCTTTTAGGATTCCTGGCTATTACCTACTTAAGTCCCCAAACCCACATAGAGCACTTTATTTAAGCCAAGGCTTGTCAGGACTCTTTCTATTTTAGGAAAAAAAAAAAAGTAAGCACAAAACCAGATTTAATTAATTCATGAAAATGACAATGGAAAGCTCCAACTTCAGGTAAAGGTTGATCCAGGAGATTAACACCATTAGCTGTGCCTTGCTTTCTCTTCAGCTCAGCTGTACAAGCTTCAGTTTGAGGTTGGCTGTGTCAGGCACTCTATCCCTACCCACCTGGCTTTTGTTTAGTGTGTCCCCTCCTCCCATTTTCTAGGCCAAAGAAAACATACAGGCTTAGTTTCCCTAAGGAAGACTCAGGCTTCTCGTTTTTATGTGAAGCCAGGGCTGGTGGACAAGCATGGATGGCCAAAGGCCACTTTACACTGCTTGCTTAGCACCCTCGATCAGAAGCAGGGTGGAGGAGAAACCTTTCCCAGTGAGCATTTCTGTGCTTCAAGTCAAGAAGGCAGAGCCGGGTAGCTGGAGCCAGGCCCAGCTATGCAGTAGCCATGTAGGTTTCCCCCAGTGCACCATGGGCTATGTTCTTCCATACTTGAATTGGGAGATGAGTTCAAATGCTAGAGCAAAACCTTGCTGTCAGGTTGGGGAGATAGCATGGCAAACTAAGTGCCTGCCTGGTAAGTGCAAGGACCTGGGTTTGATCCCTGGTATCGAATGGTGCCCAGCCTGGAACACTGGCTGCACTGTGCTGGCCACCAAAACTGGGTGTGGTGGTGTACTGCTGCCAGCACTGGGGAGGCCAAGACAAGAGGATCACTATGAATCTGAGCTATGCAGTGAGACCCTGTACCAAATAAATGAATAAAAACCTTACTGTCCTCAGGGACTGTGTCTGAAGTTTTCTAGAATCCATCACTGTCTTGCTATAGCAGAAGAGCCTAGTAACATATCATCTAAAAGGATAGCTAGTAAGATACTATGGGATATAATAGGTATAAGTAGACATGTAAGCATGGTGGTGCGCAGTTATTATAAGATAGTGATATGTGTGCAGCAGTGTGGTAAATATAAAAATGCACTAAAGATCCCCATGGACCCTACAGACTGACCGTGCCAGCCATGGTTAAATAAACCACTGCAGGTCCCTGCTGAGGGTGGCCAGTGGGTTGTTGGCCAGGTCTGGTCCCCAGCCATGGGAAGATCTGAGCATCACACCAACCTGGAAAACCATCTAAAGGAGTGCTTCAGGGCCAGCCTGATAGCTCAGTGGACTAAAGTGCCTGCCTTGGCAGAGTGCATCTGCTGGGGTTCGATCCCCGGCATGCCTTGCCACCCCAGAGATTGAGATTGGGTATAGTGGCATGCGCCAGTAAGCTCATCACTTTGGGAAGCTGCAAACAGGAAAGTCACTGCAAGTCCAGTCTACATAGTGAGACCCTGTAGGCCTTGTATCCCCTGTCCTAAATGCATAAAATAAATAAACAGGTGCCTCAGCAAGCTGGCAGGTGAGCAGACCTCCTGGAGCTCTGGCCACTTCTCAAGCCTTGACTTGAACTGTGTTCCTTGGCAGAAATGCTCACTGGGAAGCGTTTCTCTCCACCCTGCCTCTGATCGAGGATGCTAAGCAAGCAATGTAAAGTGGCCTTTGGCCATCCATGCTTGTCCACCAGCCCTGGCTTCTCGTAAAAAAGAGAATCCTGAGTTTTCCTTAGGGAAACTAAGCTTGTATGTTTTCTTTGGCCTAGAAAATGGGAGGAGGGGACACACTAAACAAAAGCCAGGTGGGTAGCGGTAGAGTGCCTGACACAGCCAACCTCAAATTGAAGCTTGTACAGCTGAGCTGAAGAGAAAGCAAGGCACAGCTAATGGTGTTAATCTCCTGGATCAACCTTTACCTGAAGTTGGAGCTTTCTATTGTCACTGTGCTGCAGTTGTTGTTCAGTACTTACTGCATGAAAGGCAGGATGCTGGGGGTCTGAAACGAAAGTGCTGCTGGAGAATTGAGAAGCTGTAGGAGAGAGGGACATTAGCGAAACAATTGTAGAGTGCTGCCTCTCAAATCCCCATACTGTGAAGGAGAGGGACCTTGGGCTGTGAAGCACGTGAGAGGGAAACCGAATGCCTTTGCCTGGGTTCACGCTACAAAAGCTGGCTGAGAAAAGTTTGGATGTCCGTTCATCAGGGAGATGCAGTCGGGGCAGAGGTGGGGAGGGCAACTTGGGAGCAGGTCACTGTGGGTGAGGGCTTGTCACCAAGCACAGCAGGGCTGGCTGTTCATTGCTGACTGCCTTGACAGCCTTCCCTCAGTGCTTTTGACCAGCACCCAGGCCCACATGCTCCACTGCAGTCACCAGAGACCTGCAGGCAGGTGCCTAGGGACAGAGCTGTCCTTTTGGGCGCTGTCCCCTGCAGACCCAGGATACTGGCTGTGTCTGTTAGAATGTGCAGGGGTACCCAGAAGCATGGGCCTAGGAGCCAGGCAGCATCCAGAGCAGGAGAGTGGGTGATGGGTAGCTGTGCTTGCTGGGTGACACCAGGACATCTGCAGGGCCCAGGCAGAGCCATTTCCAGGATGAGAGCTGGGAGAGCTCTTGTGGTCATCCTTGGGACAACTCTTCTTAGGGAAGGTTCCTGCTGTCTGATGCACAGCCAGGTTACAGAAGAGGCATTCGAGAGGCCAGGTGAGAGGGGTCCTCAGCTCCTACCTGACTTTGTCAGAGCTTTCATGCAAACCCAGTGAAGATGAGGGAGTCTCGCTCTTGCTTGTTCACCAGAAATTGCTTCATCCTGAAAGTACCTGGATGGGGAGAGGAACAGGGTCAAGTGCATGCACCCAGTGGACCTGAAGTCAGAGGAAAACTGTTTAAAATAGTCTATAAAAAAATCAAGCGCGCCTATATCTGGTGATCTGAACAACCACATTGAAGACAGCAATGTGCAATGAAACAGCCATTGTTGAATCCCTGTTATCTTGTTGTTTTGAAATTTGTATTATTTTTAAAATTGTTTTATTGTCTTTAAAATAAAAAAAATAGTGTGTACAGTGAAGCTGGGACACATGCAGATGGTGTGAATGAAACATAGATGACTTTCATGTTTCAATGTAGGTCTCCTCTACAAAATAGTCTGGGAAGTACATCCCCGTATTCTGAAGTCAGAAAATCTAAAGTCTGTAATGCTTCTGACCCAGACATTTGTATGAGGGCTGATTAACCCAAAATAATTATTACATCTCCAGTAAACCATCAGCAAATGCACTTTGCAAACAGTAATAGATAAAATATATGTATTTGAAATTAGTTTTTATTTTATTCCTTAGCAATATTTTTTCTCTAAATAATGATTAATATTTACGAGCGATGTGATTGGATATAGCTCATTCTTTGTCTTCAGGATTTATGACTGTAATATTGTAGTGTGAAAGTCTGATGCCAGGTTAGTTTAGTTTACTTAGATAACTGATTGTGTGCGTGTGTGTGTGTGTGTGTGTGTGTGTGTGTGTGTGTGTGTGTGTATGTGTGGAACTGGGGATTGAACTTG
This sequence comes from Myocastor coypus, assembly GCA_004027025.1. Taxonomy (NCBI): domain Eukaryota; kingdom Metazoa; phylum Chordata; class Mammalia; order Rodentia; family Myocastoridae; genus Myocastor; species Myocastor coypus. Next base: position 32,741 of record PVJA010004427.1, on the reverse strand, counting down.
GGTCCTTGTGTTGCCAGGCAAGCGCTTATTCTACTGAGCTATCTTCCCAGTCTGTTAGGTGATTGATTTTAGTAACTTTTCAGCTATAGTTTTAAGATGTCTGATTCCAAGGGGCAGACAGACGTCACTGGCCCATAGTGCGTTGTGACTTTTGCTTCTCTTTCCCATCCATCAACGAACAAAAAAGTAGATGATTCCAAGATTTATCTATTATATGTTGTGCTGCTGGGCTATGAAGATGTCTCGGTGGTCTCAGTGTCTGCCTGGCAAGCACAAGGACCATGGTTCAATCCTCGGTACCACATGCCATGGCGTGCCAGCTGCTGAAACCAGGTGCAGTGGCTTATGCCTATAATCCCAGCTCTGGGGAGTCTGAGACAGGAGGATCCCTATGAGTCTGAGCTGCATTGTGAGACTGGCAACAAATTAATAAACGAACTATTAAAAAATTAAGTTGTGCTTCTATAAACGTGTATGTATCACTGTAATGTGATGGTTTTAACTCTTTCAAGAAGGTTCTCAGAAGAATAGTTGAAAGTGATCTCTGTGCCCCATCAGCAGATGATTGGCTAAAGAAAATGTGGGATTTATACACAATGGAATACTATTCTGCCATGAAGAAGGATAAACTTGAAGCATATGTAGGAAAATGGGTGTAACTTGAGACCATAAACTTACATGGACTACATCAGATGCACAAGTTTAAGGAACACTTGGTTCTCTTATATGAGAAGCTTGGCATAAAGCAAAATAAAGGAGAGATAAGAGGAAGTGGGGAGAGCTTTTTAAATGGGAACAAAATATGGGGGGCAGGGAAGAACGAGAAAAGGGATGGCATAAAAAGAGACTCAGATAAAAACTGGAAATAGAATTTTTTCAAGTGGAAAGAAAGCCAAGAGTTAGAGTGAGTAGGGAGGGCCAGAAGGGCAAGAAGACCAAAAGCAGTTAGGCTGCGCTATGTCTCAGTGCACATTCCCCCACGATCAGTGTCATCCACAGGTACTGCTGTAGGTACTGATAACAATGCCAGCACGCTCCGCGTGACATGTGGCCAGTAATGCTCATCCCCTTTGATAGTAAGCAGTTACTGAAATTGATTTTAGCAAGCTTGAGATTTTATGTGATAATTTTATATTATAATTTTTTATTATTTTAATTGTGATGAAATGGAAACAAAAGACACTGTATTAACTCCTTTAACCCCAAATTTCAGCAGTGTTGAGCGGGTCCACATTGCTGTGTGAGGAATCTATAGCAGTTATTCATCTTGCAAAACTGAACTTCTATGTCCTCTAAGCAGTAATGCATATTTATATTTTAATAATTCAGTTCAAAATTCAGTTATATATTTCATTTTACTTTTTTTTTATTTTAGGGAAGAGTCTACCTGGTGTTCAGGGTCTCTCACTACTAGAGGGACTCCTAGTGATCTGCCTGCTTACAGCCTCCCAAGAGCTGGGATTACAGTTACACGCTGCCACGCCCAGTCTCCATTGTAGTCTCAGTGCTCCCTGAGAGCAGGGCCGGCAGGGCAGGCCCTGGGATTGAACCCTTGGCCCCTGCACCTGCTTTCAGGCGCTTTAATCCATTGAGCTATTTGGCCAGCCCTCAATTATATATTTCAGTTGAAAGATAAAAGTTTTGTTTCTAAATTTTTTTTTTTTTTTTTTTTTTTTTTTTTTTTTTTTTTTTTTTTTTTTTTTTTTTTTTTTTTTTTTTTTTTTTTTTTTTTTTTTTTTTTTTTTGTCTTTTTGAGACAGGGTCTCGTTATGCAGTTGAGGCTGGTCCTGAGCTCACTTTTGTAGCCCAGGCTGGTCTCAAACTCGCACCAATCCTCCTGCCTCAGCCTCCCGAGTACTGGGATTACAGGCGTGCGCCACCACGCCCGGCTTGTTTCTAAATTTTAACTGTGCCCATATTTCAGGAGAGAAGGCTTTGGGGTCACTCATTTATTTCTTCTGGTACTGAAATCAAAAGCACAGCATGTTGGAAATATTTATAAACATCTGTTGCACAGTTACCTCTGCAGCACATTTTTTTTTTTTTTCAAAAAGCAGCTAATTTCTAATTCATTATTCAAAAAAGTACCTCTGCTCGTGGGTACAGATGGAGTTTCTTTTTCAATTTGTTTCTTTTTGAAGTCTTACCTGTGTTACTGAGTCGCTTTTCAGCTCAGGAAAGGTCCGCCAATCTGGACCATTTTTCTTTTTGTCAAAAAAGGCAACACCTGCTTCTGAATGTCATTGCTTGGCATGAAAACATCTCATAAAGTATTTCCAGCACCTTGTGTGCATAAAATTAGGCACATGGCAACCTCTCGGATCACTGTTCTTTTGGCTTCCAATTTTCTCATGCATTACTTGGTCCCCGACAACAAACACAGCAAGTGGTCTTCGTTCAGACCTTTCACAAAAAAGAAAAATGTGCAATCAAAAAAGCTATCTGTGCTGCGTCTACATTTAAATCATCCACTGATAACACACAATTGCTAAGCCAGGGGCTGTGAGGGTTTGTTTTGGTTGTCCCCCCAAAGCCTCACACAGTTGTTGGGGCAGGCTTCTATAATCTGTGATTAATTCATGATCCGATGCTGGTGTTATGGGTGTGAGTGCTGCACCTGCCCTGGGCCAGACAGCCTGGATGCAGTCCAGGGGAGGGAGGCAGGCTTGCTCTCGGCCTCCGCATCTCTCGGCCTCCGTGTCTCTTGGCCTCTGCATCTCTCAGCCTCCTCCTCTCTCTGCCTCCGCTTCTCTCTGCCACTGCTCCTCCCTTTTTGCTCTGGCTGTTTTGCTGTCTTCCACTGCCACTGTCTGCTTCCCCCGCCATGTGGCACTCTGCCTTGGAGCCAGCTGAGTATGGGCCGAAACTTCCTGAAACTGTAGGCTAAACTAACCTTTCCTTCCTTAATTTGGGGGCTGTTGGGTATTTTGTCCCAGCAATGAGAGAAAAGCAACCGAGACAGGAGCCCTAGGTGGCATAACACTGTTATAGCATCGTTGTTACATCAGGAGCTGTAGGTGGCATGCGCCTGCGATCCCAGGACTCCAGGAGATGGAGACAAGAGGCTTACAAGTTCAAGCCCAGCCTGGGTGACTTAGTGACTTAATGAGACTGTCTCTTCAGAGTGAAAAAGTGAGAGAGTACTGCTGGTGAGCCTCTGTACAATGGTCCTGCATTCCATCCTCCGTACTGCAAAACAAGTAAGAGAGCTTTTAGTAATACACACTGCCCAGCCCAGCCAGGACCCAGTGACCAAGGAAGGCCCCAACAGGGTGTGCTCCATGGGCAGGCAGAAACAGCGTAGAGGAAGAGCCAAAAGCAGTGGGAGGGTGCAGACTCGCAGCTGCAGATCAGATGGACCAGCCTGTGCTTTGGCAAGCACAGGCTCAGGACAGAAGCAGGCAGGTGGGCCACTGTTTTTTTTTTTTTTTTTTTTTTTTTTTTTTTTTATCAGAGTGCTCGCAACCTCAGCAACAGAAAACCAGTGCCCACCTTCCCATCCAGAGGCTAAGGTCAGCCCCACATGCTATGCAAATCCCACTGCACAACTGGCTGCTGCATACAACACGTTTCTGGGATCCAACTTGGACTTCCCCAGAACTGGAGACACCAGAGGAATGTGACTATTTTTATTTTTCTCTCTGTTTGATTGCTTTTCCTTGTTCTGTTCAGTTGGCTTTTGTTATTTTATTGTTTTGATCTTGACTGTTTTGTTTTTTGTGGTTATTATTATTATTTTGCCTTTCCTCTCTTTTTCTAACCCCCCAATTTTTCTTATTGCTGTCATTTTTGGCCAGTTCAGCCTGCCCTGAGGGTGGGGCTGGGATGGCATGTGGTGCTGGGGATCAAACTGCAGTCCCTTGCACCTACCTGAGCTTGCCAAGGCAGGTGCTTTAGACTGCTGAGCTATCTCGCCGGCCCATTCCTCTCTCCTTTTTTTTCATGACCTAGATGATTTCTTTCCTTTCTTTTTTTCCCCCTTGTGCTTGTCTGCTTCCTTTCCTCAACTACAACTATCTTGCTTGATTTTATGATACTTTGATGTGAGTAAATATTGTCTCTTTCTGATTCACTTCAGTACTCCTCTGCTTTTTCTTCTGTTCTTTCCCTCCTGTGTCTGCCAGTTTCTTGAAGCTTGGGATGCCTCATCCTTTGCCATCTAGCCTGAATCCTAATATAATTGACCTCATCTCTATCTTGTCCCCTGTCCCTCCTAACCACCTTCCACAATAGGATAAAATCACTATGCTAAGGGGGAAATCATCAGATACAAGTACCTGGTATATGCTGGTTATTGTTATACAACTATGGAATTTGATTCTGTGGTTAAAGGTTTCAAGCTAATAGTTACCACAGCTTGTCAGTATCCAGGCTGTGCTTCAGACTGTTGCTATTGCTAACTATCCTACTTTAGCCAGGAGGTCATACTTGACCGTGTTTTCCTCCTTGAATGACAACACTGTGATTGTATGGGGTCATGATCATCTCTGTAATCCAGTTCCAAAGGACTGGATGCTGAGCAAAATAGATTCCAAATTCTCATCCTCAATACACTGGGAAGGTAGGTTCTTAGGAAAAAACTATAGAAGCTATAGAAGAAGCTATAGAAAAATAATCTCTAAGGTGGAAAATGACAATCAAAATAAGAGACATTATACTAGTCATAGATTAAAAAAAAAAAAAAAGTGCTCAGGAAAGCACTGGAGTCCATGAGACAGATCTAAACAGAAATCCAGGAGATTAAAAACTTCACTGAAAGAATATGCAACAGACTGAGTGAAGACAAGGATAGAATAACATCTAGAAAATGGGATGGTGCCTACTGAACATGAAGAGAAAGTTTTCTTAAAAAATAGCAAAAGACAATGATGAAGCAAAAACAACAATAGAAGATTGACTAGAGTCAAGGAGAAACGTGGAGACAACACAAAAGCTATAAAAACCACTTCACAGGGCCAGCAAGATAATTCAGTGGACTAAAAGCACCTATGTGGTGAAAAAGTGAGAGAGTACTGGCACCACATGCCAAGCCAGTCCCACCCCCAGGGCCAACTGAGCCAACCAGAGTCCAGGCATAGTGGTGCACACCTACAACCCCAGCGCTGAGATCAAAAGCAGGAAGATCACCAGGAGTCCAAGCTGTGTAGCTGCAACAACCACATACGTTAAAACAAAACATAACAAAACAGTTCACAGGCTTAATAGCAGAAAACGACCCAAACATAGTGCCTTAATTACTTCTCTCTCATTGCTGGGACAAATTCCCGAGACCCAAAATGAAGGAAGGAAAGGTTTATTTAGCTCACATTTACTGAAGGCGTCAGTTCATACTTGGCTGGATTTAAGGCAGAGAGGCACATGGCAAAGAGCAGCAGTTCATGATGGCAGAAAAGCAACAAAATGGTGGCAGAGGCAGACAACCAATCAGGGCAGCAGAGCAACAGCTCTAGTCTGTGTCTGTCTCTCTTTAAATTACATCAAGCTCTCTGCCTTAGCCTATCAGCCTCAGGCCACACCTACAATTCCCAGCAGTACTCAGATCATAGTCTCATCAGTATTAAAACATATAACCTCAGTGGCTCATGGATCAAGTCTCAAACTCTAGAAATCCCCACCCCATGACTCATGAGGCTTTGGGGGGACAACTAGACATAAACCATACCATTCCATCCCTGGACCCCCAAAGTCTCATGCATATCCCTTTGTACAAAAGACATTTTAGTCCATCTGGAAGACTTGCCAAAGTCCCAACAGTTTCAGCATTGCTGAAAAGTCCAAATTCCAAGTCTCCTCTAAGATCCAAGGCAAACTCTCAACAGTGAGCCCTTGTACAATAGAAAAGTTAAACATATCCAACATTCAAGGGCATAATATAAACATTATGATTCCCAAAGTTGCAAACAACAGGGTAATACAAAACACTTGGACCAACACATGTCCAACAACCAGCAGGGTAAACATTAAATCCCATAGTTCCAACTGGAACATCCAAAACAGTATGTACTGAGTTGTGAGCTTCAAAGGCCTTACATGGCTCCACCTCTACAACACTCTTGGTGGCAGTTTCCATGGCTGCCCTCTTAGGCTGCCATTGCTCCCTCTTTGAATGATCCACATTCCTGGCTTTTCCAAACTTCTGGAGTTTCCACTGAACAGGCTTCTCACACACAACTTTATATACTTCCTTCTCAGGGATACACTGCCTGGCCTCCCAGGCCTTCTTCTGAAATTGAGCTGAAGCCTTCTTAACCTCAGAACTCCCACATTCTGCATAGGCCTATATGGATGATGCCAAGGGTTGCTGTCAGCTGGAGCAGTAGTCAGGTTTCCTCCTCTCTTAGCTGTTGGGGTTGAGGGCCTAGATTGCTGAGCACTCTGACCCTGATTCTGAAAAACAAATTCTCCATTCTGGTGCCACTTTGGGACCTGGTTTGGCTGCTGCCACCATTCTAATATTTGGGTCTCTGTGGCTTCTCAAGGCAAAATCTCTCTCCCTTGCAATTCTGAGGTTGCAAAGAGTGGAGCTGCTGCCTCTTGTGATGCCCTCAGGCCATCCTTTTGATTCTCTGGTTCCTTCCCAGCAATGGAGATCCTTTTAGTTCCATCTTTGCAGTCCAAAGCTTTCCTGGTGTTCCCTTCCTGGCTAAACTCACATTTTAAATCATCCTGCTTGGCTCTTTGCTCTTGATTTTCAACATAAATCTGGCTGAAAGCCACCAATAACAACCATGCCACTGCCCCAACAGTTTGCTGCTTTGAAATATCTCTTGAAAAATTAATCAGTTCACCATGCTTAATCTCAGTCTTAGGCAAAGTCTTTGGGCACAAGCAAAATTTCAACAGACTTTCAGCCAGTCCATAGCACAAATCATCTGGAGTCCAATCACCAATGCTGTCCTTTTACCCAGCAGAAACTTCCTCAGCCTGCTCTTTACAGGCAGGCTTTCTGCCAGTCTTCTGGTCTAAGTTCTGACCAGAATCTTCTCTACAGAACAGCTGAAGCTTTTCCAGCTCTTCATAAGTAGATGACCTCTCCAAACCATTCCAATTTCTGCTCTTAAGCCATTCTTTATACCCAGGCTTCAAGCCAGTCTTCTGGTCTGAGCTCTGACCATAATCTCCCAAACAGAGCACACGAGGCTGTTCCAGTGTGTTGCTTGTAGCTGACATCTTTGAACCTTTCCTATCTTTCCCCATAAACCATTCCCAAAAGCTTATATGGTCAGGTTAGTCACAGCAATGACCCCACTCCTCTAGTACCAAATTCTGTCTCAGTTACTTTTCTCTCATTGCTGGGACAAATACCCAACACCCATAATGAAGGAAGGAAAGGTTTATGTAGCCTGCAATTACTGAAGTAGTCAGTTCCTACTTGGCTGGATTCAAGGCAGAGAGGCACATGGCAAAGAGCAGCAGTTCATGATGGCAGAACAGCAACGAAATGGTGGCAGAGGCAGACAACCAATCAGGGCAGCAGAGCAACAGCTCTAGTCTGTGTCTGTCTCTCTTTAAATTACATCAAGCTCTCTGTCTTAGCCTATCAGCCTCAGGCCACACCTATAATTCCCAGCAGTACTCAGACCATAATCTCATTATTATTAAAACATATAATACCAGTGGCTCATGGATCAAGTCTCAAACTCTAGAAATCCATGCCCCATGACTCATGAGGCTTTGGGGGGACAACTAGCCATAAACCATAGCACACAGGTTAAAATTGTACAGGTAAATCAAGGGCAGCCAGATAGCTCAGCAGATTAAAGCACCTGCTTAGGCAGATTCAGGGGCTGGGATTTGATTCCCAGCCTACTGTGCCAGCCCTGCCCCTGGGGCACACCGAGACAGCAAATGAGACCGCATGGCAGCATGCACCTGTAATCCCAGCGCTTGGGAGGCTGAGAACAGGAGGATCACTACAAGTCTGATCTTTGTGGTGAGACCCTGTAGACCCTGTACTAAAAACATTAAAAAAAAATTAAACGAAGCATCTAGAACCCTAAGTAGCCATAATCAAAATAAATTACAGAAAAGTACATAATAATTAAGAGTCTAGAATCAGCACAAAAACAATATCAAAAGAGGTTAGGGGCCGGGGAGATAGCTCAGGGGCACAAGTGCCTGCCCGGCAAGTGCAAGGTTCTGAGTTTGATTCCCACTTCCTAAAACAAACAAACAAACAAGCAAACAAACAAAAAACGGTTATAGAAAAGAAATTAGTTACCTATAAAGAAAAGTCCATCACAATCATAGCAGACTTCTGAACACAAACTTTCAAATCATAAATAAGGTAATTTAAACCCTAAGTAAAACAACCTCTTATCCTCATTGGTATACTCTGTAAAAGTATCTTTCAGAGATCAATGGAGAAATAATATACTTCACGACAAAGAACAACAGGCAAAATTCACGACCACCAAACCATCTCCTCAGAATGTTCTGAAAGATATATTATAGAAAATGAAGGTCACAAACACAAGAATGCCAGTAGGGAGAAGCCACCAGGCTGGGCAAGCAGTTAAATAGGTGGGAAAGACAGGGAACCAACAAAAAGAAAATAACATGACAAAATATGCCAAATACATATCAATGTATAGCTATCAATGTAAGTGGTCTCAACTCACCAAGAAACAGACTGGCAGAATGGATAAAGATGAAAAATCCAATAACATGGTGCATGAAGAAACACATTTAACTCAAAAAAAAAAAATCATAGAGTTAAAATCAAAGTGTAGAAAACAATACTGTCCATTATAGGAACCCAGAAAAAGCAGGGGTAGCTATTTTATTTTCACATGGGGAACTTCAAGCCAAGGCTGATCTAAAGAGATAAAGAATGTCACTACATTTTATAACTAAAAACCAAAAAAAAAAAAAAAAAATCAGTAAAAATAATAAATAACAAAAGTAATGATACAGAATTCCTAAACAGGGCAATAGACAGTTAACATTGAGTGATGTATTACATATTGTTATCTTCAAGGTACTGGCTCCGATTACAAGAAATAGGCATCCAAAATTTCTATTCTTGGGGCCCAGCAGGATGGCTCAGTGGTCTAAAGCACCTGCTTAGGAAAGCTTAGGTGCCGGGGTTTGCTCCCCGGCACCACATGCTGCGCCAGCCCTGCCCTTAGGGCAGGCTGAGGCGGCCATAAAAAATAAATAAATAAAACAAAATTTCCATTCTTTTCAACGGACAAATAGACATTAGCAGTATAATTATCATAGCTAATATCTTCCCCTTTATTTAAGAAAGACGGCCACTTAAATTACTTGGAAGAACATGACAAAGACTTAAAGTAGACCAACATCTCTCACCATGAACTAAACTAAAATAAAAACTGATCAATGATCTAAATATTAAAACAGGTGATAAATCTACTGGAAGAGGAAGTATGCAAAAATCTTGAAGACATATGAGTAGGCAGAGAGTTCATGAAATAAAGCCAAACTGCATGAGAAGTACTTCAAGGAATTAACAACTGGGATCTCATGTGGTTTTGTTTTTGGCAGGACCGGGTTTGAACTCATAACCTTACACTTGCCAAGCAGGCACTTGTGCCATGGAGCTATCTTCCCAGCCCCTGGGATCTCATGTTTTTAAAATTGTTTTGCACAGCAAAAGAAATCAACAGAGTGAAAAGAAAACCCATATTGGAAAAAAAAAAAAAAGAATTTAAGATGCACCCTCAGATAAAGAACTACCTAGAATATACAAAGAACTGAGAAAATATATGAGACCCCTAAATTTAAAGGCCCAATCCAAAAATGGTCATGTGAGGTGAATATATACTTTGTCAGATGAATAAATAGAAATGACACATGAATATATGAAAAAAATGAACATTTATGGTCCCTTTGTCAAAGATAAAGTGAGTTGAGTGTGTTTGTAGTTGTGTCTGCATCTTCTAATCTGTTCCAATGATCTTCAGGTCTGTTTTTTATTTAACCAGTAGTACCATGCTGATTTTATCACAGTGGCTTTGTAATATAATTTCAAGTTAAGAATTGTGATGCCTTTTGACTTTGTTGCTCAGCATTTGTTGCCCAGTCCTGGTTGTTCTCTCTCCCCCAAGTCCTACCTTCTCAATTATTTAAGAGATTGATGTTATTATCTGTTTGTCCCAGTCCCTGGCTCTTTGGTGTAGAGTTCTGGTGTGGTTATACCTCAGAGCTTCCCCATATTATTACAGAAGAGGGCACAACTAATTAAAAAAATATGACACCCTAGCTAAACTAGTATAATTAGAAATAATAGTAGCATCAAGCACAATTTAGAAGCTGACAAGCTGTGTAACTTGATTTTTAACTCTTTTTTTTTTTTTTTGGCGAGGGGACTGGGGTTCAAACTCACAACCCTGCACTTGCCAGTAAATATTAAAACAAGATAAAATAAAATATTAAAAAACAAAACAGGGAGGCTGTTCCTCTCTCCTGCTTCTATTCCTTGTATCTCTGTCTTTGAGCACAACGTTGGTTCACCCAACTTACCAACTGCTTGCTTGTACTTAGCAGTTTTCCATCTCTCTAGTCTTATCTGCCCATCCTGTGTGCCCCAGTCAGTGTCCTACTGTGTGGCTGTTGTTGCCCCAGGGGCCTGGTCCCATGGTGTAGGGGGAAGGACCAGTCCCCTGGATTCCTCCAGTGGAGATTGTTGCTGAGTTCTGGACTTTCCCCCAGTTGGTTGTCAGCTGCCCTATCTACCAGATAAGGGAAATCTTGAAGAAGAAGAGATAATGATTACATATGAACCACATACTAGTATATCAAACTACATAAAACAAGTATTAATAAAGTTGAAAATCAAATAAGCACTAACACAGTTGCAGTGGGGGAACTTAATACTCCACACATAAGACTGATCAAGTAGACACAAAATCAATGAAGAAATACCTGAATTAAACCAAACCTGTGCACCAATGTACTAAGGACATCCCTACAGGGTGCTCCATTCCACATCAAAATACATGTTTCTCTCTTCTTCTCTTGGGACAGTCTTCAAAATAGACCACAAATGAGTCCACAAATAATGCTTAAGTAAATACAGAGGAACTGAGATCATCTATGCATATTTACTGACAATAGTCCAGTGAAATTTGAAATAAATGGCAAGAGAAACCATAAAACTACACAAATATATTGAAATTAAACAAAATGCTCCTAAACAATTAATGTGTCACAGATGAAATTAAAGAAGAAATTAAGCAATTATCTGTAACTAAATAACAATACTGATACAACATACTAGAACTTATGAGATGCAGTGAAAGGAGTCAGAAGAGGGACATTTATGATGAAAGTTTCACATCAGAATGAGATCAAATAAAGAACCTAGTGTCAAACTTCCAACTTTTAGAAAAAGATGACCAAAGCAAACCCAAATCTCATGAAAGAGAGGAAATTATGAAGACCAGAGTGGAAGTGAATGCAACTGAGAGAAGAAAACAATACAAAGACTCAATTAATTGAAGAGTTGGTACTTTTAAAGAATCAATAACATTAGTAACACCCTAGCCAACCTTATTAAAAGATGGAAACAAAAATCTCAAATTCATGCAATTAGGAATGAAAAGTTTAAAATCTTCATAGATTCTATGAAAATTCAGAAGATCACCAATACCTACTTCAAAATTTTTTACTCAGCTAGTATGGAAAACACAGAAGAAACTGACAGACTCCTAGACACATTAATCATCAAAACCAAATCAAGAAGATATATAAATTTTAAATAACCTTATATTAAAAACATTATGCCACAGAGATATATGTGCATCCATGTTTGTAGCAATGCAGTTTGCAATAGCTAAATCTTAGAATCAATCCAAATGCCCATAAACCAAGGAATGAATAAGAAAAATGTGTTCTTTCTGTACAATTGAGCACTACTCAGCTATAAAGAAAGATAATGATGAGGATCTATATGTAAATGGTTGCAACTGAAGACCATACTCATAAGTGAAATAAAACAGACTAACATGTCTAAACATAGTATTGTCTACCTAGTATGAGAAACAGAGTAAATAAAAACCAAGCCGTACAATAAATACTAAGAGATAGGAAGAAATTTTCAAAAGGAAAGAGAATCTAGGATGGGGAAAGGAAGGAAGGGAAAAGGAAAGAAAATGCAAAATAGTAACACTACTGCTTTCTCTTAATTCCTGAAAAAGAAGCATTTGTGCAGTTATTGTTTAGAGAATTCTTTTATGCCCATAGCTTGTACTTTGAGTAACTACATTGGACATAATAATACAAGATATATTAAATATTATTAGTGTTCTATTATTTTGTTATGAATTTTAAAAAATTTTTCCATAAAATAAAAAACATTAATTAATTCAATGATATTATGAGTGACTTCTTTGCTATATCTTTCTCTTAATAGCTTCCAAATAACAGTTTTTGGGCCCTGGCGGGATGGTTCAGTGGTCTAAAGCACCTGCTTGGGAAAGCTTGGGTGACTGCAGGGACCACGGTTCAATCCCTGGCACCACATGCTGTGACAGCCCTGCCCTCGGGATTGGCTGAGCCGGCCATAAAAATGAGTGAATAAGCAAACAAAAGTTCTGAAACAAGAAAAAATAAATAAATAAAATTTAAAAAAATTCTTAAAACAACAGCAACAACCCCCCCCCAAAAAAACCAAATAACAGTTTTCATCCCCAAAACTAAATTCAGCAAATACCATTTACTGCTGTGTGTTTTTAAAAAGAAATCCACTGCACTTCCAAATACACCAAAGATGAGCCATATTTTATACTTTTCTAGTTCTCATATTTTTAAATCTCCAGTAATATGTTCTTTCACCAGTATTTGCTGACAAATTCATTCATGTGAGATCATCTCTCATTTTTGTCTTTATTTTTGTGTAACAAGAAAACAGAATTATTTCCAAATGGCATGTAAATATTGATCTTTGCACCAGCAATCTTAGTCAAGACTATCATTTAATAAAATGTTTCAAGACTTGGATTGACTATTTCATCATAAATTGGCAGATGAGTTGTAGAGGTTATCATATTTTGGGCATAACATTTTTTCAACATCACTAAGATGTACAAGCCTTAGGAGTTCATCTCACTGAGTTTTTAACCTCTCTCCATCCATGGTACAGGGACATGGACCAAGATATAAGATTATTTCTGAGCCACAAAGAGCTTTTTCCCATGAAAACCTACTGCAGTTATCACTATTGGCACTTCTGGCATAACAAATTCATTTTATTCTATTTGTATGAACAGACCCATTCATTTTCAGTTCTTGCCTTCTTTAAACAAAAATTTTTAGGATAAATTTCAATTGCTGAGTGTATCAGTCTTTCCTTATTATTAGCTGCATAGTAGTAATACATACACAAACACAAACAAGCCACAAGTTGTGTACCTGCGGGCATTTGGATGGCTTCTAGTTTGGGACAGTTGTCAATATGGTTGCTATAAACATGCTTGTCGAAGTTTCACGGAGTGGGTAGATGTTTAATTGTATTGGTAATCACAAAATGGGGCTAGAGAAGTCATTCTGGTAAATTTGACTCCCCAGCACCACAGAGTGACATCCCACCTGCATGGAAGAGAGCTCTGCTGCTCTAACCCCTGCTAGCATTTGGTCTTGGTCTTCATCTCTGCTGTTCTGCTTGGTACCCACTGATATCACTCTGTGTGTGGCCTTAGCTTGCATATCCCTGATGCATGCTAAGGCAACCCGTCCTTGCTGGTGATTCAGGTCTTTTTATGCTTGCTCACATATTCTGCCCATTAAAAACTGGTAATGTTTTCTCACTAACTTGCAAGAATTCTCTGTAGATCCTGGAGCTGGGTTCCTTATTCAACCACTCTGCAGATATTACTCCCAATTTTCACTTTTTCTCTTCATTTTCTTACTGCTGTATTTTAAAGAGCAAGTTCAAATTTTGATAAAACCCAATTTTATACTATTTTATGTCATAGGCAACCTTTTGTGCCATACTGAACTATGTACTGTTTCCAGGAGGTGGGTGTATTTGCCTTTGCTTTGGAATTTTACACTTTTTAGTGTAAATATGGTGCAACACATTTCTCTGACCCTTGCATTTCCTGATCAGGAAACTGCATCAGCTTGAGGTTTGATTTCTTTAGTGAGACAAAGCTTTGCCAAGACTCTAGAAGGCACAGTGTCCAGCTGTCAGTTTTTATACTTAAGAAAGAGGACCCTGCTCAGTTGCTCAGACTGGCCTCAAACTTAGGATCCTTTTTGCCTCAGCCTCTCTTGTAGCTAGGATTATAGGCACATACCACAATGTCTGAATCCAGCTGTGACTCTTGTCAATTTTAGCAGTTGTTGATGCTCAGTGCCTATGTTAGCTTTTCACTGCTGTAACAGAATACCAGAAGCAACCAATTTAACTAGAGCAAAGATGTATACTGCTTCACAGTTCTGAATGTCAATTCATGGTCAGTTGGTCCCATTGGTTACCTTGTTGATCAACACAGGGACTCTTCAGGGGCACTCCCCAAATTATCTGAAGCCCTCCTCCTACTATTCACCTCCTAAATGTTTTGTGTCACATTCCCACAGCCCCAAGCTGAGTATAGCACCAAGCCTTACTTAACACATGGAACTCTGGGAGGCATTGCAGATCTCACTTGTGCCATCTATGTTTATGTTGTTATCTCTTCATTGTGATACTATTACAAGAAGACCTATCTCCACCTGCCTTCTAATTAGACAGCACTGTAGTTCATATCAGAAAGGCAATATAAATACTGGATTCCTCCTTTATCCAGCAGTTTTCAAGAAAATGAATAGATATCTAGTCATCCTAAAAGCAAGACAATTTTTCTCTTTTAGTTTCTAAGTATTATCATGAATGCATGAATCTTAAACATTTTCTTCTGCTGTTTAAATTCTCCAGAGTTGGGCAGGTGAGACCCTCTTTGGGGCTCTCCCTGGGTCCTGCTGACACAACATTGAGAATCTTTAATTGCTTCTTTGCTTTCACAGAAGGAAACATATTCGAGGCTCATCTTTTCTGTTACTTTTGTGTGATACTTGGAGTCGGTCACTTCTCCAGGCACTTTTGGGTGAGAAACGGTTCACGAACCAATGAGGCTTTTGAATATCCAATAGGAATGCTCATTTCTTTAGAATGATTATTGGTTTTTCTCATTGGCTCTAATACACACACACATTTCAGATTTTTTTCTAATTCTGATATATTAGAACACAAATACAGGTGACTTGTAATACATACTATATCTAAAGTGTTATGGTTTATGTCTAGTTGTCCCCCTAAAGCCTCATGCAGTCATGGGGCAGGGACTTCTATAGATTGAGACTTGACTCATGAGTCACCGGGGTTACGTGATTTAGTACTGATCTAGAGTTTAAGACTTGATTCATGATCCCTGGGATTGTGTGTTTTAATACTGATGGAATTATTGGTCTGAGTATGGCTGGAACTATTGGTGTGGTCTAGGGCAGATATCCTAAGGCAGGGAACCTGATTGGAATATAAAGAGAGACAGAGAGAAAGACATAAGCTGTTGCTGTCTACTCCTTTGGTTGGTTGCCTCTGTCCCCATTTTGTTGCTGTTCCACCACCATGAATTGCTGCTCTCTGCCATGAGCCACTCAGAATTGGATCCAACCAAGTATGGACTGAAACCTCCAGTAACTGTGAGCTAAATAAACCTTTCTTTCCATCATTTTGAGTGTTGGGTATTTGTGTTGAGTAAAAAGTAACTAAGACAGTCAGTATTGATATTTCCAGTCTAACTGTTTTGTTTACTTATTTCACATCTGTAACTCTTTGCTGTATCATGAATCCTGGTTCTCAACACAAGCGAGGTTATAATTAGACTTCCTATAATTAGTACTTAGTTTTATGTTATCGTAGATATACAACCAGCTTGTAGTAAAATACTAAAACATTAGTTACTGTCACTATGATCATTTAAAACATTAAAACAAATCTTTTTCTTTTGTCTTGCCACACCGTGCTACCTTCTTTCACAGTGGTACTAGACGTAGTCAGCACGTGGCTGCCCCAGTCTGTGTGCCTCGTGGACACAAGGTAACCTTAGTCTCAGCGTTGCTCTAAAGCCTGTCCCCACCTCTGTTCTCACATCCGAGAGCACCATTATGGGTGTCCAAATCTTGTTCTCCAGCAGCTTTCATTGAAAGGACTCAAAGGAATGCAATTCTCTGAGATCTTCCATGTTAGTGATGGTTTGTTTTTACACTTGAAATTCAGTTTTATGGGGTATAAAATCCTGGATATACATTTTCTTAAATACATGATTGTAAAGTGCTCCTTTCTAGCATAAAGTGCCCCTGTTAAAAATCTTGATGATAATCTACTCTTCTTTCCTTTATGCATTCCAGTCTGTCTATTTTATTTCATTTCTATTTTGTAAAGAGAATACAAGAGAAGTGGCTGCAATGTCTAACAGAGGGGGCAGGGACCAAGGCCGAGAGGTTGCTGGCTGGGCACTGTGGCTGCGATATCACCACCATGGAGGCAGTGAAACGCGGGATCCAAGTTCTTCACCGATGGTGCAGAGGAGAGGGCCGAGCACCTCTAGCCGGAAGTGGAGGGAGAAAGGCAGCTCGGAAACAGGCTGAAGCAGAGGCAGCCTCCTCGAACTGTGGATCCAGCTGGTAGAGGAGGAGCTGGGACGCACAGGAGCGCCAGGCCACTGCCCTGCAAAAGCTGGAGGAAGCTGAGAAAGCTGCCGAGGAGAGTGAGAGAGGGATGAAGGTTGTTGAAAACCGGGCCCTAAAAGATGAAGAAAAGATGGCTCTTGAGGAAATCCAGCTTAAAGAAGCTAAACACATGCCAAAGAGGCAGATAGGAAGTATGAAGAGGTGGCTCGAGAAGTTGGTGATCATTGAAGGAGATTTGCTACGCACAGAAGAACGAACTGAGCTGGCAGAGTCTGATGGCCGGGAGATGGGTGAGCAGATCAGACTGCCTGCCCAGGACCTGAAGTGTCTGAGTGCTGCTGGAGAAAAGTACTCGCACAAAGAAGACAAATAGGAGGAAGAGATAAAGATTCTTACTGATAAACCCAAGGAGGCAGAGACCCGCACTGAGTTTGCTGAGAGATCAGTAGCCGAACTGGAAAAGACAAGCAATGACTTGGAAGATAAGCTGAAATGCTCCGAAGGGGCACATCACTTCTGTACACAAGGGATGCTGGGTCAGACTCTGCTTGGCCTGAAGGAGAAGTAGAGCTCCCCTAGTCCCGCCCTGCTGCTGCCCCTCCCTTGGACCCTGCCAAACACGCCATGGCCTGAGGCCAGCCCGCTCTAAGCTGACCCCACACCTGGAGACTGAGCTTTAAGGGGAAGGTTGCTTTCTCCTTTCTACAACCTCTCCCCACCCGCTACCTCCACCTCCGCCTTTTTCCTCAAACTGTCTCTGTCTCTTCCCAGAGATCCCAGCTGGGCTAGAGGCTGAGCACCTTTGAGAACAACATTTAGGGGACTGGGAACACAATGCAAAGCGCCTTTAAAAGCACGTTGTGATGTAATCACTTTCAGTCGTAACAAACTCTTTGTAAAACATTCCGAATAATTGCGCAGCCTCGGAGCTACAGTCCGATTCCATTCTCACTCTCAGCTTAACACACAGTGCTCTCTCCACAGAGGAAGAAAAGAAGTGTGGTTGTGCCTTACCAAGAGCCCTGCAGAATCCAGGGAAAGACTCCACCACGGAGACCTCACAGCTCAGTATCAAGGACCGGCTAAGCCAGAAAGGTGATTCGGGGAGTCAGCCAAAACCCAAAACCATGCTGCTCAGGGTTCTGAATTGCAACACGTCTTTGTCACTTTTCTCATTAGAAGCTAGCAAAATATGACAATGGTTACATCTCTGAACCTCTGAGACTGAGATTTTTTTTTTTTTTTTTTTTTTTTTTTTTTTTTTTTTTTTTTTTTTTTTTTATGGCGCTGGGATTGAGCCCATGGAGGAACTCACGCATTCTAGGCAAGAGCTGTGCCACTGAGCCACGTCCCCAGCCATGAGACCAGATTTTTGTCCTATTTCCACCCCTTTTCCAGTTGCTCACTGAATAGTTCATGTGTCCCTTCCTTAATAGTGAGGTGACTACTTGATTGCTTTTCTGTCTCTTTGTTTTTCAGGTTATTTATTTTTATTTTTAGGGAAGGTTCTACAGGGTGTTCAGGGTCTCACTATTAGACTGGACTCAAAGTGATCTACCTGTTTATAGTCTCCAAAGAGCTGGGATTTTTTTTTTTTTTTTTTTTTTTTTTTTTTTTTTTTTTTTTTTTTTATATTCTGCCTCTTTGAAAGAAAAGTAATGTTTTTGCCCTTATTCAGCTACATGAAATTCTTTTCACCTTCTTCTAGGGCCGAAGCTGCTGTCTCTAAAAGTGCTATCTCATTGTGCTTTGTATCAGTCACTGCTGGAGAACTCTTGAATAGTATACACACAACACTTATAAAATTTTGTATTATTGTGAAATTCTGCTTCTTTAGGCTTGGAGCACATAGCTAGCCCACGTGGCTGAGGAGAGTTCTGTCCAGGCTGGGCTGGCAGTGTGCTGATCCTTTGAAGTTCTTCCGCCCACCCAATCCCCACTTTTAGGTGAGGCTTCCGGAGGTCCACTGGGTGTACCTCCTGCAGCTGATGGGCTTAAAATGCATGCTCCTTTGCTGTGGTCTCTGGGATCAATCAGGAAAAGGAAGAAGCCGTGGGGCAACTGTATTGATCTTGAATGTTGACAACGGTCTTTTTGAAATAAAGAACTGGTCCCTCTCAAAAAAAAAAAAAACAACAAAAAACAGTTCAGTAAAAAGAAAAAGAAAAAAAGAAATGATACAGAATTTCATTGAACAAAATTATAGGAATTCAACAATGGTTGTTATATTGCATATTGTTGTCTTCAAATTAGTTGTTCAGTGATAAGCCTGAAAGATTTGTCCAAAATTTTTAAAAATTAAAAAGGACAGAGAGACAAAAAAAAATATAAATATTAACTGCTTCTTTCATTAGACCAGCAGAAATCAGCAATACAATTATCTAAGCTATCATGTGTAAATCCCATATATTTTCCCCTTCTCTCTTTTCCTCCTTTCCCTCATCCCTTCTTTTGTTCCTTCCCTTTGAATAGCTTTTTTTCCTTTCACAGTATTCATTGTCCCTTTCAGATCCTATTTACTCCTCAGTTTCTTACACCAGGGAGACAATATGAGGTTTGCACATGCTGGTGTCATGTACTTCACTTATGAGTATGGTCTCTAGTTGCATCCATTTATCTATAAAAGCCTCAAGTTTATCTTTTTTATAGCTGAGTAATATTCCATTGTATAAAAATATCATATTTTTTTGAGGGGGATCTTTTTACATTTATTTATTTATTTATTTATTTATTTATTTATTTATTTATTTATTTTTTACTATTGTTTCTTGGAACTGGGAATTGAACTCAGGGTCTCATGCTTGCCAGGCAGGCTCTGAACCACTGAGCCACATGCCCGGCCCAATATCACATCTTTTTTATCCATTCTTCATGCAGTTGATATGGGCTGTTTCCAGGATATAGCTGTGACAAATTCCACTCTCTTCTTGCCATGAGGTTCCTGATCATGTTTACACTTTAAAATGTGTCCTCAACCTCCGGTATTAGAGTGGACTCTCTCCAGGTGTCAGCTTTTACCTGAGTCCATAGGGCCACCATTTGTTCTCGAACTCATGTCAAAGGTGGCAAGGGAGGCTCTGTGGGAGGGGGCCTGGCTTATGGCCCAGGACTCACAGATGATGTTCTCTTAGGCTTTATTTCTTGAGCTAGAGGTTTGAGAATTTTATTTTGCTTTCCTGACTTGCTTGTTTCTTCAGGCTTCTCTTATCCATAGATTTGCTCTGCTGTCTTACACATTTGTCACTCTCTCCTAAACCTTTGCTATTCTTTTATTTATTTGTTTTTTGAGAGCTTAACTGTTCCTCTGAGGCAGTATTGCTTAAGCTTTCTCCTATTCACTTTAGCCTTCGTACAGAAATAACTCTTCCTTTTAAATCTTGTTTCCACATTTCATTTATATACTTTGATTGTATAAATCATTTTTTTTTTTTTGTATTTTAGGGAAGGGTCTGTACTATAGAGCTTTTGTAAATAGGAAGGGGCCAAGAATTGGATGGAGCAGAGAAGGTGGGGAGGGTAGGGGATAAAATAAAGCATTAATGTGTGTTATGCACATGCCCTAACTCTCCAAGATGAATGTGAAGATTATGTACCATAAACATATGCTAATAAAACAGAGAAAACTGCTTAGATATTAACAAAGAGAGCTGCCAACATTGTAATTTCCCCTGATCTCTCTCTCCATCCTCACCACTTAACAGTGTATCATATAATATTTTATGCATTTGTTTGTTTAGAATTAGCTGCATATTTTAAAACATTTTTGGTTCTTTATTTCTTCCTTATCTTGCTTTGGGGGTAATTTTACCCCTTTAGAAGTCTTGTAGTGAGAATCCACCAGTGGTAACTTGACAGCTCTTTATGTATTTATTTTGCTCTTCTTCTTTAAGCCACCATCTGGGATCATTCCTCTTTCTTGTCCCAGTGGTCACCATCCTCATCTGGGATCAAGGCAGGACCCTCTTCTTCTCCATGGTATGCTTCTCTGTGGCTGACCTGCTCCTAAAGTGAGGTGGGAGTCCTAGCTCCATCGATCACACACGTCACATCCAGTTCCATTTGCAGTTGGAAGCTCTGGAGAAAAGTACGTTTGGATCACTTAGAATGGGAGCATTTGTCTGTGTGGTCCCAGCTTACTTGGTGGAAGGCTCCATGCAGTTTTGACTTCTGCTCCTTCTGAAGTCCTGGGAGGTTGTAAAATCTAATGCTTCTCTGAGCTTGGATGAAAGATCTAAGATCTGCTAAGAAAGATTTTCAAGTTTGTCCGTTTCCCATGAATTTCCAATTCCTAACTAATTCCCAATTAAGCTGTCAATTCATTGCTATTTTAAATATATATTTCATGTTGCATATGTTGATAATGGAACAATTGGTATAAATAACCTCAGTCACGATTAACACATCTGGAAGCCATTTGTCCATTCTGTTAGTTTACTTAAGTTTAGGTATCATAATGTGCAAAGCCAGATAATTTTGTACATCAGACAACTATGTATTTTAGTGGTTTGAGGATTAAACTCTGAACCTCACATTTGACAGGCAGGCACTGCACTACCGAGCTAAATCCACGGCCAAGCTAGATTTTTTTTTTATTTTTTTTATTTTTTTTTTTTTTTTGGTATGGGGAATGGAACTCAGAATCTAGCACTTGCCAGGGAGGCACTGTCCTGCTGAGCTATATCCCTAGTGGACGGCAATGTATTATGTTGAGTCTTCTCCCCTCCTTCTTGGGATTCCTGGCGCCCTTAAACCGGAGATATTTGATCAGATGGAAAGTGTTGTTATCCGTACATTACCTAAAGCTGGTCCTCAATATTTATGGATTTCTATCCATGGATTCAACCAATCACGAGTAGAAAATATTTGAAAAATTTAATCTACAAGGAACAAATTCAGGCTTTATCTCTTGTCATTATTCCCTAAATAATACAGTGCAACAGCTACTTATATAGAATTTACAGTGTATCAGGTTTTATGAATAAGGTAGAGATGATTTAAAGTATACATAAGCAGAGGTTATATGCAAACTTTTTTTTTTTTTTTTTCTTTTTGAGACAGGGTCTCACTATGCAGCTCAGGCTGGCCTTGAGCTCACTTTTGTAGCCCAGGCTGGTCTCGAACTCGCACTGATCCTCCTGCCTCAGCCTCCCGAGTGCTGGGATTACAGGCGTGCGCCACCACGCCCGGCTTATGCAAACTTTACATAGGTCTATATAAAGGATTTGGGCATTTGTGGAATTTGTTACCAAAGAGCTCCTAGAACTGCACCTCCTGGGGTCCAACTGTACTACTGAAATTTTTTTTTTAATGGCCAGCTGAGCCTGCCCTGAGGGTGGGGCTTGCGCAGCATGTGGTGCCTGGGATTGAACCGTAGTCCTTGTGGTTGCCTAAGCTTGTCTAAGCAGGTGCTTTAGACCATGAGCCATCTCACTGGCCCCATGTACTATTCAAAATTGATTTCATTCTTACCTTTTCATAAATTTAAAATCAGGAGTTTAACTTTTTAGAGTTCTAGAATACCATCTTATACATTTTTTTTTAAATTTGGAATCTCCTGACTTAGGATCTTGTGATTCTATCAAAACCCATGGATCTGTCAGGACACCCTGCAGCCAACGGCGTGTGTCATGGGTGCTTGGCTGCTCTGGACTCAGTTCTTTTTCTTTTTTTTTCTCTGCAGCTTTTGCCCAGCGAACTGTACCTTCCTTTCCACTCTGTGCCTGTATCTCTATAATTTGACTTCATTGGGAAGAACTGTGTCATTTCCACATATGAGTAAAGTCCTACTTTTAATTGTGAAGTAGAACATTTGGTCTTGTGCTTCTGGTGTCTAGAAAACTATACCTCAGATAAATAAGATATATGGGATTTGAATATGGTTTTTGGGGGAAGAGGAAACAACCACTGGGATTTGTTCATATTCTTTCAGTTATTGCATTGGACATTTTCTTACACTGGCTAATGTAACCTTAACCCCAAGTGTTATAATTTTAAATACACTGTTTGACCTTTCCTTCTTACAATACTGAAGGAATTTCCTATCTTAAAATTCCTAAAATGCTGATTTGCGGCCTTAGGTCCTCATTTAGAGGACTTGTTTGGGAAACCTGTGGGTCACCTTAGCACTTCATGTTAGGAGAAGCCCTAGGGCTGCTGGAGCTGGAAACACGGACCCCCTTGGCCTGGCTGCTGCCACTGCAGTTGGTGCTGTGAAAGCCCCAGAAAGGCCCATGTATCACAGGCTTGGTGCCAGGGTGCAGGATGCGGGTAGCGCAGCCTCTCAGAGGGGGCATCAGGTGGGAGGGCTCTGGGCTCCTGGCAGTGTACGCAGCAAGAAGACAGTGTAGTCTGTGTCACTGCTCTTCGGTGTTTTTTTTTTTTTTTTTTTTTTTTTGCTTCCTGGCCATGAAGAAGTGGATTTTGCTCCTCCACACACATTACCATGCTATGCTGTCCCACTGCCCCCGAAAGGCGCCACTGTCAGTGGGTTATGAGGAGGCCTCAGAGCCACGATGTAGAAGCAGCTGTATCTTGTCACTGCTTGATTACCTCAAGTGTTTTTTATTTTTATAATGTTTATTACTTTTAATAAGAGATAACAATTTGACAGTTTCAAAACACATTAGTAGTACATTCCCAATAAATGATATAATGCATGCTGTTGTTCTCCTAGTAGTTATTCAGAGCACAGGGTGTAGACATGATAATTTTTCTAATCATTATGGGTACAAAAATTTCTTCTCATTGAACTAAGAGAAAGTCGTTGTATATCTCTGTGCAGGGCGGGGGAGGGGCCTGTCAGTGGGGAGCTGGGAGGAAAGTGCTCAGCCTACCTCGCCGTGGTTTCTGCGCTTAATTTTATTTGAAGCTAAAACAATGCTATGTCCAGTATTCTAGGGTTTTCTCCTGTTCTGATAAGGGTTCCTGTGACTCCAGTTCCTTGCATTTGTAGGCACTGAAAGATCAGAGGACCTCTGCTGGAATAAATTAAGTTCTAGTGATGTTTGCTAAAATAAATTAATTTCTAGTGATTTTTGGGGGCCGGCGAGATAGCTCAGTGGACTAAAGTGCCTGCTTAGACAAGCTTAGGCAAATGCAGGGTTGTGGTTAGATCCCCAGCACCACAGGCCACACTGCCCGCACCCAGGTACCCTGAGCAGGCTACAGAGTCTGGGTATAGTGGTGCATGCCTGTAATCCCAGAGCTGGAGAAGGCTGAAAACAAGAGGATCACTGTGAGTCCGAACTGCCTAGTAAGACCACGTAAAAATCAAATACATAACAAAATGGATTTCTAGTGATTTTAAAGTAGTTAGCCCCCCCACATACCAAAAAAATATTATTCCAGAATAGAATTATCTATGATTCGAGACAGTAAGTAGCTCAGCTGTTGCCTACATTTGGAGGAGGTGGGGGTGGGGTGAGGATTGGGAGATGCTGGTAGGTAGAATTTTTATTTTTATTTTTATTTTAGGGAAGGGTCTATAGGGTGTGCAGGGTCTCACTACTAGATCAGACTCATAGTGATCCAACTGTTTACAGCTTCCCAAGAGCTGGGATTACAGGGGCACAACATCGTATCCAGTCTCAATTGCCTTCTTGGTGTACCCTGAGGGTGGGGCCAGCACAGCAGGTCAGGGGATCAAATCCCTGGCCCCTGTGCCTGCTTGCAGGCACTTTAATCCACTGAGCTATTTGGCCAGCGCATGTTCTTTTTTGATTGAAAAAGAATCTAAATTTGATTGTGGTCATGGATGCACAACTTGGTCAGTGTGCTAAAATCTACTGAATCGTATGCCTTATAAATGGTGTGGTGTGTAAATTTTTGTTCAATAAAGCGGTTATTTAAAGTAAAGAAGATAAATTTGCTAGTAGGATAAATGTAATGTAGGTATCATACCCGAGCTTAATAAGAGGGTAAGAGAATTTGTCATGGTGCCTTGGATTATACGTTGTAGTTATTGCCCCAATTGTTTTTAAAAATCTGAAATCCAATCACTTAGCCTAAAAGCAAGCACATAAAACTTCATGGTATTTCTTCTGGTGGAAGCTGTGATTTTCCTTCCCACTTGAAAGATGTACACTGCTCACAGCTCATTTTTTTTAATGGTAGAAGGAAAAAAATATATAGCAGAAAAAAATGTCCTCAGTTCATCTTCAGAGCTGAAATTATGCACAGTATTGTAGAGTGATTTGCAGTCTCAAGGAAAAAGTACCCCGAGGATGTTGCACTGATTTACCTTTTCTTCTTGAAAGTTTCTTCTTGGTTGGTTCACTTTTCACAACTTTAGCTTCCTTTTAGAGTATGGAAGAAATTCTGTTATTTTAAGGCATAAAAATTTGGAAGGCTTGACAATAACACATCTCAGGAAGTCTGAGGTGGGGGTCGTGTTCTGAGTGACCAGGCTGGGGGAGGTGCGGCCTGGCGGTGGCCTCCTCAGCCACTGTCCCTCTGCTTGGAGCTTGGAGCTTGCAGCTTCCTGTCCCCTACTCCCAAGCATTGGCTTTTGAAGCTGCGCGGGAAGCCCTGGCCCAGCGCGCTAAGCGCGGCGACTGCTGCTCTTCAGCTCACCCCACTTCAGTCATCTTTTTCTCTCTCCACATTTTCAGAGGCCCCCTTTCTTCGTGCCTCAGTGGGTAGGCTGGTGGGCTTCCAGGATTCCTGAGAAAGGTGCCAGCCGCCATCTGTTCCGCCGCTTTTCAACTCGGGAACATGAGAAGTCTGCTTGACATCGATGTGAGATTGCGGTGAGGCTCCGGCACGCGCGGATGCTCACATCCTCTCTGGGATCTGCTTTGAACAGCAAAGAAATACCAAGGCAGGACCAAAGCGCTTGGTGCCAGGCCTCCTTTGGAAAGCAGCACTGAAACTTCAGAGGGTCTGCTGAGAAAAATGGCAATCGCACTAGCATTCTGCAATAGTGGATCAGCAAAGTTGATCAATTGCCTCAGCTCTTCTCCTCTCCCATCTTTCATTCCCCTCTCCCTGGACTTCTCAACCTAGAATGAAAGGCTGTGGTGTGTTTCTCCTTTCATCCCTATAGACTCCGGTTATTCCAGGGGTGACAAGTCACCCCCCTTGGGAAAGGATGCCTCGGGGTGTGGTGTGTACAGACATCAGCCATTGGTCAGTGGCCCTTGAAAGGGCAACCAGGGATGGTGACACATGTCTGTAAACACAGCACTGGAGAGGCTGAGGCAGGAGTATCACCAGGAATCTGAGGCTAGCCTGGGCTGCAGAGTTTAAGATCAGTCTGAACTACATAGAGGGACTCTGTGTCACAAAATAAAGGAGAGAGAGAAAGAGAGAGAGAGAGAGAGAGAGAGAGAGAGAGAGAGAGAGAGGAGAGAGAGAGAGAGAGAGAGAGAGAGAGAGAGAGAGAGAGAGAAGAGAATTTCTCTTTTATTGAAGATTCATGTTGTGAGAGGCCTAAGTTAAGGTGGCAAAATTTGAAAAGCTCCTTAAGGGATGAGTGGGATTTTAAAAAAGAAAAAGAATTGAGCAATGCTCCTTTGACTTAGCTTCTTTATGTACCCCAGATGGCCCCCGACCACTGGATCTGCCCTTGAAAATCTGGTCGATCAGGTGTGTAAACACCCCCTCCATCCCCTGGATGCCCTGGGTAGTCCTGAGAGTTCACAGGCTGGGCCAAGCTCCAGTTGCCCTCTGTGGCCGCTGCTCAGGAACACGCCTTTCATTTGCTGCCTTCCTTTTCTGGCCTCACTCCCTCACTTTCCCTGCTGGCTGCTCTTTACCTTGCAAACAACCCACCCACACTCAGAGCCCCATCTCTGGGTCTGTTTCTGTGGGAGCCCAAACCAAGACTGTGTGTATATTTATTAAACATGATTTATAACTTCATTAAGTAAGTAAATAAAAGCAGGCCCTTGCATGAGAGAGTGTGTCATGTGTGAGGATTATAATTAATCCAATTCAATGTACCTGAGGTCTTTTTAAAGCTCTTGAAGCATGGACGCTGGAGCCAGACTGCCTGGCTTTGCCCAGCTCGGGATGTGTGACCACAGACAGGCCAGTCCTCTTGCTTCCTGGGCCTCTGTCTCTTCATCTACAGAATGGGGCTGGGAATAATGGCTCCCCACAGAACTCCTGCTTGTGGGAAGCTGTTGTTGCTGAGCACCCGGTCCTGTTACTGTCAGGTCACTGATGTACATAGCCTACCTCTCACCAGCAGGCAAGAGACTGCAACAGTTAATGTTTTATTCTACTGCAGTCTGACTTTTATTTCAGAACCTTTGTTTGTTTATTCACTCATTTTTATGGCTGGCTCAGCCCGCCCTGAGGGCAGGGCTGGCGCAGCATGTGGTGCCGGGGATTGAACCGAGGTCCCTGAAGCCGCCCAAGCTTTCTCAAGCAGGCGCTTTAGACCACTGACCCATCCTGCCGGGCCCCGGCAGTCTGACTTTTAAAGGAGGTGTGATGAAGAAGGCACACTGGACTATCCCAGCCCATGAGTTCCTTCTGTATCAATAACTTCATTATTCAGTGTGTTCCCCAAGAAATTTCAGATCCCTACCTTTGAGATGCAAAGATCCCATCTCCAGTAAAACCCCACCCGGTGTCCACTTTATAATCCACTGGGCTGCTGAATCAAGACACAGATTATTAAACAGGTAGGTAGGCAGCGACTTGCTGTAATGAATCTTATTGGGCAATAGGTCCCTTTGGCATGAGCCAAAAATTGCTGCTCCTTTCTCCCATTGTGTGGGTACAGTACAAAGGTAGGCACTGGCCTCCTTCAGCAGAGCCTTTCTAGCCGGAGGAGAACACAGCTGCTTTAGATGTGCTCACCAGCAAGCCAGAGGAACCCAGAAGGCTCCCTGCTCCGGGCTCAGCCTTCCAGAGGTGATTTGCTCTACCGTGGTTCTGTCTTTGACACGACTTACTTGTGAGTCAGAGATTCCATGAGTTGATAAAATGTTTAGTGCTTCTATAAAAGCCCACGTGGTAATTTCCCTTTGTATCCAACATTTCCACTGAGAGCTGCACTCCATATAGACTGCGTATTAAAGAGCAGAACCACAGCCCACATAACCTTCTCCCTGCCCTGCTCACTTAGGAGCCCCTGTACTCTTTGAAGGTTGCACCTGTCCCTGCCTAAACTCTATTCCCATCTCTTGCTCTGCATTATTTTACCAGGTGACCTTTTCTTTATCCACTCCACTGGCTAGCACCAAAACAACACCTCATACACCCACTCTGAGATAATTGTTTCCAATAGAACATGGATGCGTGGGCTTTCTCTGAAGGACACATAATATATATCCTAGGCCTTTCAGACAACAGGGTCCCTGTAAAAATTACTTAACTCTGTCACTGCAGCATGAAACAGACACAGACAATGAAGGTGGCTTTTTTCCAATAAAACTTTATTTATAAAAGTTAGCAGTGGGGCAGATTTGGCCACTGGCTGTAACTTTTCAATCTCTATTACAGAACAACACATATGAATAAAACAAATCATCCTATGGCTTCCCTCAATAATGTATTAACAAATCATCTTGCTTTTTTAGTTTTTAATGATTTTTCATGTAATACCCAGCACATAAGAATGTCTATATTTACTTTTAAAGCTGCTATGGAGACACAGCTAGAGTTGTACTGCAAACCTTCCTATATATTCACTATACTCTGTCAATTGAAGGCAATAATTAGAGTCCACATATTCATGCATTCATTTCATACAAACCACATGCTGGCCACTGAGGTTACGCTGTTGGTACATTCATCAGTGTTTCTCGTTTCACTTTTCTTCTCACAGTGCATGCTATAATTTTGTTTACCACATTAGGCACAGTAACAAGGTTTTTCTCTACCATGAATACACAATCAAAAGAGAAGGCGAATATTGACTTACTAACTTTGGCCCAGAGACATATACAAGGGAGGCTTCAGGACAGAAACACGATTTCTCTGGTTCTTTCCTCCAGTCTCCTGAGTTCAACTTTGCACAAATTCCTTGTCATTGTGGTAACACAAATAAGACTTCATTAACATGGCCATTCTGATCCTGGTAAACAAGTTTGTTTACACTTAAGCTCTGCAGCAGCCTGAGAAGGAAGTCACAAAAGAAAGTTCATGGTAGGAGGCCCTGCTTGTTTCACTAAGGCAGCTTTGACAAAATCCCGGGCTTCTCCTTTACACAAGCTGCCATTCAGCTGCCTGGGGTTAATGAGAGTTCGGGGTGCTTGCCTGCTAAAAAGGGACAACACCACTTATAATCAAGGCTGGTCACAGTTTTATATAATGACATGTGTCGGTGCCATTTGTACCACTTTCTTCTAATCTCTTGTGCCTTTGCTCCCTTAGTGGATCTAAGAAGGATAAATCAAGCCCCCGTGGTGGTGACTTTTGATATCTGCTTAGCTACCAGTTAAATCTTATCTTTCTTTGACTTATAATTAGATGTCAAATACTTCTCAAAGATGACAGAACCTGGAAAGACATGGGTCCCAGTGCTTATCTGTGATTGGGAGAAAGAGTCTAATTGTCACACTGGAAAAACAGTGTGAGGATGTGGCTCTTTCCTGCTGTGAAAGCAGAATGCTAGCTGCTCAGCTATGAGGAAGAAGGGCCATCCATGTCCAGTCACCTTCCTAGTGTGGGTTGGGTGTGTGGTGCTGGGGTCTTCAGCTAGAAGTAAAACAAGAGGGAATCTGAGGTCCTTGATGTTGCATCAGCTGTGGAAATACTTGGTGGTTGATCTCGATGTGGGTGTTCAGCTGTGGGCTTCCCTTGCCTGAACAGGGAAGACCCAGAACATGGTCCATCAAACACTTCCCAGCTCAAGGTTGGGCCCTTCCTCTGGGGTAGTCAAGCCTGGATCTGATCTTGGGGTACCTGTTCCTTAGGGTAGCCAGCAGCTGGCATCTTGCTATCCTGGGAACTGAAATAAATCCCTGCAGGTGACAGTGTGGAGCCAGACACCGGGATGGTTGCTCCAAGAGTCAGCTGGGTGGGAACAGGCTCCAGGCAGGGGGAAGGGATGGAGTAGGAAGGAGATCTCCGATTTGCATGAGGGGAACTCGTGGGAACACGGAAGTCAGTACTGTAAGCCATGGGGCTGCCGGACCTTAAGATGAGATGAGCAATGGGGGCCTTGCCTGTGTCCTGGTCAGGGTGGTTTCCTCCTTCAATCCTTTTCCTAGGAGGTTGGCTTCAGCTAGAAGAGTCAAAGACAGTAGCAACAAAGCCTGCAATAAGGGGGGTTAGGCTCCAATTGAAGAAGGCTTATGAGGCAGGTGGGCTTCCGAAATTGGGGATCTGAAGCCACCTCACTCTAATTTCTGCAGGAAGAAACCATGATTGATCTAATGCCCTAGGGTGGCACTCTTTAGTGGGTAGGGAGTAGTGGTGGGTGTGTCAGAGGAGAGAGAGAGAGAGAGAGAGAGAGAGAGAGAGAGAGATTAGAAGAAAGAAATGGTGGAGAGCATCAAAGATGACCCCTCACACGCATGTCTGTTTGGCTTAGTAAATAACTCAGCAGGGAACATTTAGAAACAAATCCTTCACTGTGGACCTCGATTATCTGGCATTAAGATTTCCTTCTTATATCAGACTGGGCCGATACATCATGCATAGACAGCTCCAGGGTTCCTATGCTGTGGGTCAGAGGTTGAATAACATAAGGTTTATACCTTATCTGAGCCTCAGGCTACAGTAAGTGCCCAGGAAGGGACTAAAGATCCCCAGGACTAAATTTAACTCAGATGGGACTTTGTAACCGGTAAGTAGACAAAGCTTCAAGCCCCAAGGAGCTGTTGGTCTCTAGGAGAAGCAAAGCAAGCCAAATAATTCCTTGATATAATTTACCAGACAGTTCTATGCATTTAATTTATGTTACATATGCTTTCTGTGACAGAGTCCTCCCAGCTTGTGGCTGAACATTTCCACAAAGCTTCTGAATGCTCTGTATGGAGGAAGAACACATGGGTTCTAAGAACTACCTGTGCCTTCCACGTGAATTCCTTTCCCTGGCTAGAGATTACCATAAGCAAGACAGGGGAATATGTTCAAACCATGTGCCTAAGAAGAAGGGCACATAGCCTGGGAAGACAGTCTCTGAGACGAGCCCAGGGTCTACCCTACTCTTCACAGCTCACTGAGGTGTCACCCTCAGGGTCTGTTCCTTGATCAAAAGTGCTTTCTAACCCAGAACTTAAACAGCCTCTGGCCTGAATTCTGAGTGTGCCATTATTCTCTAAACAATGAATCTACTGAGTCAGTGTAGGGTCTTACACTTATCAGAGGGAGAAAGGACAAAGAACCCAGTCGCCTTTCTCCCTTTCAAAAAAGCCCAGCAATGTAAGGACATCTGGCCAATATGCTTTAGGTTACTCACCTGTAAAACAGAGATAAAAATGTCTATTTCACAAAACTGTGCAAAATGAAGAGTTACCACATATAAAATGCTCACGATATCTGGCTTACGTTAAATGCTCAATAATAGAGGGCTTTAGGAAGAGGACAGGAGAGAGAAGCAAAAGGAAAGGAAGAGGGGGAAAAGGAAGTTTCCCTGAAGCAGAAGGCTCCTCATAGCAAACATTTTCCAGGAATTTCCGTTTATTGCTCACCGGTAAGACTTAATCACAGGATCTCACATAGCTGCAAGAGAGGCAGGGCAATGCAATTTTAATTTGTTAGGCTTTATGCACTTGGATAAAAAAAATCAGGGTTTTTATTATTGTGGAAGAGAAGGATAATGAATATTAAGGAAAAACGAATAGCTTCTGTTATGATCACCAGCATCACAGATAAAGTTCATTTATTTTCCAATGATTTGAGAAAAACCTCTGGCTTAAATGCCAGAACTTTGAGACCTGAGGCAGTCTTTAGCCAGGACTGTGGAGCCTTGACAGTTTTCCTTCCTACAAGTATTATGTGTCATGTATCATCAGGCAAGCCCATGAGGAGAAACCATTAGTTTCTGAATACCAGGTGTTATTCCTTTGTGGCTTGAACTCCCTGCATCCACATGTGTGGCATCCATCAGGAAATGTGTGGGGCTCTAAAAGCTCTTCCATCATGCCCTTCCTTTTCGGAGCTAGTCAGCCATGGACTGAAAATGTTAGCCCAAATAAATCTCTTCAAGTTGTGTGTCTCAGGTATTTTGTCTCAGCAACAAGGAAATGACAGTGTGTTCGTGTGTGGAAGTCATGACTCTGGCACCTGCCAATGTGATATTGTTTAGAAGTAAGGTTGTTGCAGATTAATTAGTTCAAAGGGGTGTTTGCTGGGTAGGCCTGTACTCAGAATGACTGATGCCTTTTAGAAGGAAGGTTTAGACACCCACAGGAGAACATGGGAGATAGATATAGGCAAGGCATCGATAGCCAAAAAATACTGGTGTTTGCCTGTGAACTACTGCAAGTTAGGAGAGAACATGGGGCATTGTCATGTTTACCAGAAGGAACCGGTATAACCACTGTCTTGATTTTAGACTTCTGGCTTTTAATAAACAAATGTTTATGGTTAAAGACAACCATCCTGTGACACTCTGTCATGACAGCCCTAAGAAACTAGTATGCCTGGCCCAGCCCCACTCACCAGCAGGCTTTGAGCCAAGCCTTGCCCCAACTCTGCAAATGAGAGCTTCACAGCTCTTAGCTCCATCTCCATCGTGTTCAGGGCCCAACCCCTCACCCTTGCTATATCTTCCCTCCTCTTAAGACCTAGGTCTCGCTCCCTGAGTCATGACAGGCACTGTAATCAAAACACTTGCATGAACCATGGTGTTGCAGGGCCATGCATCCACTTCAAGAATCCTCCTCTTACTGAACTGTTTACAACCACAGAATGCATATTTCAGGGGAAGCCAGAGTCTCTCTCACCTTCCCTCAGGCTTTCTTTGTGTAACAAAGTAAAAGACATGCGAGCGGACTAACTTCCTGTTCCAGCCCAGCCCAAACCCCACCGCTGGGAGCTGAGCCTGCGCACCCGCCGCGGGTAAGCCCCTGTGCCCCTCTGCCCCGCCTCTGCGTTCCTGCGACTAACTTCCTGTCCCAGCCCAGCCCAAACCCCACCGCTGGAGCTGAGCCTGCACACCCGCCGCGGGTAAGCCCCTGCGCCCCTCTGCCCCGCCTCTG
>PVJA010004426.1:0-86106 GCA_004027025.1 Myocastor coypus | reverse complement strand
AAAAAAAAAAAAAAAAAAAAAAAAAAAAAAAAAGAATGTTTAGTTATGCAGGTCTTGCTTCGACTTGCCCTTGACCACCCAGCAAGGGGAAAAAAAAAAAAATCCTTAATTACAATGCATGGAACGCAGAGCTAGATTGGTGAGATGAGCTTTAGGAGGCTTAGATTCAATAGCCTCCAACTTCACAAGCTTCACTGGTGGCACACTGCAATTGCAAAACCTTTGATTGTATATGTATCTGCTTCCTCTTAGTCCAAAGGGAAGCATATTCTTTCCTGTTTTTTTTTTCTTTCTTTCTGTCTTTTTTCTATGCAACATTAATAGGGAGATGGGTCATGCCCACACACTGCACTCTATAGAATGCTTGTGAGGACAATATGCAATATGTCAACTTTCAAAGAAAAAAAGGGGGAAAAGAAAAGAAAAAAAGTAATGTGGATTTAGAAAGGTTAATGTTTAGTTGTTTGATCAATCTTATATACCTATATGTATTAATCTAAACTGATCCAATGATGAAAATATGTAATATAACCATTGTTAAATTTAAACAATAAAAGAATTGAAAAAAGAAAAAAAAAAAAAAAGAATGCAGAAATGCCAAAGGCCCAGCAAAAACGGAGTAGGAGCTGTTACCTCAGGTCAATACAAAAACCTCAACTCAGGGTGAAACTGTTCACCAAGGAAGGAACAGGGTCACCACCCTAAACCTGAAGATGCCTGGCTACTTGGGGCCCTGGTTTCCCTCCCCCACCTTCTCTGGTCTTGTGCTGATATCCTTAAAGGATAGGAAGGACTTTTGGGCAGAGTACCAGGTATCCTGGTAAAATAGGGACCCTACCTGGGCATACTCATGTAGCAGATAAAGTAATAGTGTAAGATGGTTTATAAATGTTCTGTTTTCTTTAGAGCAAAGATGTCACATTTACAAGCTTGGTTGAATTGACTCCTGTTGCTTACAGATGTCACAGAAAGCACAGACAGGTATCCAGTCACACATCATCCTAAAAGACTGTTAATCACCTTGGGCAAGATCTCCATATTGTCAACAACTCAGAAAAGATGCCTTCCTCTGTAGGGTCCTGCTATAAAAAATCATCCCTAGATATGGCCTATCCTTGACCACTGGCAGCAACAATGAGCCTGCGTTTGTACCAGAAGTAATTAAAAAACTAAGTAAATAAAAGTTACACATAGCTTACAACTAGTTAAAAGATCAGCTATATCTGGTTATATGTAGATTTTCCTACATACACATAACCCAGGTACATATTAACTATGTCTACAAGTTTCAAACAGTTCATGTCTCCTGCTTTCAGCCAATCCAAGATCACAAACTGCCTGCTGAAAAGAAACAAAAGCTCTACTACAATATCTGACAGAAAATAGTTACAAGAAAGAAATCCAGCCTTAGATACACTGAAAAATTTACCTACACAACTTCTCTGAGGTACACTCTGAAGAGACAACACATGTATGACTGAAGCCTGAAGACATTCTCTATACCTATTCCCCTTGATTTTGTCTTTTTCAATCTACTCATTCAAGTCCTTGCTTCTCTGATCCCATTAGCTGTGGCTTTTATTAAATGACTTGGATTCTACTTCACTCAGCCCTTGCTTCCCCATCCCCTGCCACTTTTTTTTTTTTAAAAAAATTTGCTTTAAACTTTATAGACATTTGCCTCAAGAGAATGGAGCAAGAAATCAAACACTTGAGGAAGATTTGATGTACTCCCAAGGCACACTGGACATTCTTCTAGATCAGATTAACTTCCTCATTACCCTGTGAGAATATACAGAATAGACAGGCCTAAATTCTAGTTGGCCCTTGTCTGAAAAGATCACATGTAATATGCCAGAAAAGATTTGGCAGGAACAAAGGAGCCAAATATGTTCATGGGAAGAAAGATAGCCTCTTTAACAAATGGTGCTGGAAAAAATGGTTCTCTACATTCCAAAAACTAAAATTAAAGAAATCAAATAATAACAACCATTGGAGAGGCTATGGGGAAAAAGGAATCCTTTTTCACTGTTGATGGGAATGTAGACTAGTACCACCATATGGAAGTCAGTGTGGAGACTCATCAGAAAAGTAGGACTGAAAATCCCATTAACTCAGTTCTTCCTCTTACAGGTATTTTTCCAGAAGAATTGAAAACATCACACCACAGTGATATATGTGCACCCATATTTATGGCAGAACAATTTGTCGTAGTCAAATCTTAGAAACAACCAAACTGTCCCTTATCTGAGTAATGGATAAAAAAGATGTGATATTTTTATACAGTGACATTTTACACCATAGTTACAGAAGTTTCTTGCTTTTGTTTTTATTTAAAAAGTGAAGCAATACACATAAAAAGTTATGTACTGAGAAAGATATAAGGGAAAATCATGTGTCGACAGATGCTTAATTTCAAAGGCATCATCATTCATGTTCAACCCACCAACTATACAAAAGTGTCTGGATGGCAGCCTGGAGAGGAGGGTTTCAGCAGATCTGAAACACCTTTGATGGCCACATGGTGTGCGAACTCAATCAATGCATACTGAGCTGATCCCTGAACTTCATAGAAGATCACTGCCCTAGTGAGGTGCGTGATGAAAGCCAACCATGATGAAATGGAAGGAGCACAGGACACACACAATACCAGCCACACAAGGCCCAGGAGCAGGGCATTTCCCAAATGCATGGAGGATATTGTGTGGGCTGCTACTGGGAGAAGCTACTACAGGGCACAATGCCATATTGCTGTTACATGGAACTCTGCCCTCACCCTTTTTCATTCATGCTTTCTTTCAGTGATTATTTCTTTAGTCCTATACATCTGTGAGTGCTATTTGAGGGAGCAGGAATGAACCCCTACTGCCCCAATTTCCTTTACTTTCTAATACTGATATCTGAGATGTCACCTGCTTCAGGACACACTTGTTAAACTCTGTCCCCCACCAGCTCAGCTGTGCCCCTAGAACACGATAGGCACCACTGTCTCACTGCTCTTGAAAATTAATGCTGTCCAGGTTTTTCACCACCAGACAGTGACCTACCTTGTGATGGCCAAGGTCAGCTCACTTCAGTGCATAATCCCTTAGCCCACAGCAGCATCTGAAATGCAGGGGAATTGGCTGCATGCCAATCATACAGCTCTGAAAATAGAATGGGAAACATGGAAGTATGGCGGGGAGCAGGCAAGCAAGGGCTCTGTTTCTACCAGTACAGGACAAAGCATTTCCTCCTGCCTGATGCAAGTGCTGCCTGCACTTGGCTGCTGACACCTGTGGCTAAGGACAGTCCCAGGCTGGTGCCATCCACCACAGCCCTCCCTTAGATCTGCTTTCTACTTAGTTTGATCTTTCTCCATTTTCCTCAACCCAGTAAATGGCAGCTCTCTACACTCCGTGAGCTCGTTCTAGCTACAGCTGTCCTTGGCTTCTTTCTCTCCTCCCCCAACTTGCCAGCCCAGCCTTCAGTATCAACTCCAAGACAGCTCCAGACTCTGGCAGCTCCTCATTCTACCACTGCTACCTCCACCTTCAAACCTACTGCCACCAACGGCCAGGACAATGGGAAGAGTCTCTCTTGCCTCTACCCAGGCCTCCAGGCAGTCTCTTATCACACAAACCAGAGAGAGCTTAACAGTCCTGGGTCAGGGGTGTCACTCTTCAGCCCAAAGTGCTCCTGACCCAGGGTGAGGGTCAGTGTCTCTAACCTTTGGGTCCAACCTCTGCCGCCTCACCACTGGTGCTTGCTTTTCTCCTGTCTCTCAGGACACAGGACCCTCAGCTGCCTCCTGGGTGCACCACTCCAAGCCTACCTCAGGACATCTGCAGTCCTTTCCCTCTTGCCACAGTGCTCTTTCCTAGATCTTGTTGTCACTTCACCCCTCACCTCCTTCTGGTCCCTGCTCACACATTCTCTTCTCATCAAGCCTTCCTGATTCCCTGTACACCCACTCAGATGCCCAGGTGCTCCGTGTCCCTTTCCTTGGCTGCTGTTATCCACATGACTTACCTGCTCCTGTCTATGTTTTGCTTGAGATGCTTACCTATTTTAGTCAACTTTTCAGTGAGAATCTCTGGGCATTGTTCTCTACTTCTTTGATTTTTCTTCATTATACATTTTGACAGTGATAGGCAAACCTGAAGCCCTTGTACACTTTAGGCATCCCTAAATTTCCTTGGGGAACCAGTTCCAGGATGTCAGAGGATACCAAACTCTGCCTAAATCTCTTTTTCAAAAACAGTACAGCGTAAATCTCCTCTGGATTACTCATAAACCCTAATACAACATGTTATGTAGATAGCTGTTATATTTACTTAGAGACTAATGAAAAGAAAAAAGTTTGTAAGTGTAAAATTTGATCTTTCTGGAATGTTATTATTAAATTCTTTGACTTTTGGTGGACCCCTCATATTCTGAACCTGCAGACATGGAAAGTTGACTATATCTCAGAACATGTGTTATGGTTTGTATCTAGTTGTCCCCCCAAAGCCTCATGTAAATTATGGGGATGTCAAGTGCACAGCTCAAGAGGCAGGGCAAGAGGACCAGGGTGGGGTTTAAGGGGTTGGTCCAGAGAGGAGCAAACCATTAAACAGACAGCATGAGCCTCCCCAACCTCCCATTACCTGTAAAAGGAGGTAATAGAATATGAAGGGTTGAATGGGGATCTTTTCTAGAGAACTTTGCAGCCCTTGATTTACCATAGGCATGGAGGTTCTCAAAGGTAGACAGTCATGGAGCACCATGGAACCAGCTCTGGAAAGCTCTGACCCTGAAAGATTTTTGCTAGACAACAAAGGCCCTAGAAAAAAAACATCTGCTCATTATTATCGGTCATGGTCACTCTAGTACAGGCCAATAACCAGAATTGAGTGCTGCTGCTATTCTGAGGAAGAATAGAAGAAAAAAAATGTCTTTATGGAATTAAAAACTTTTATTCAGAGTAAGGATTTTAAAATTAAGATAACTGCTTCATAAATGCAGAGCTAGAGTATTCAGACAGGGATCAGAAAACTGATTACAAAAATATTTTTGCTACTGATTAAAATAACAGGAAGTTACAATCATTGCCTGTAAAATGCAGCCATGTGTCATCATATAGAAAAGATTAAAATCTTTGATTATTTGCCCACGTGGCAGGAAATCAAACCCAAGTGCCACTGTGACACCCAAATCCATGGTAGTGCCCTAGATGGTGAGGAAACCCAGCCTCTACCAATTTCAGCAGTTACACAAAGAGGAGGAAGGCTCTGAATCTTCAGACTACACACCCTTGGGTTACTCTCTGCTCAAGAGACATGAATCAAGTATCTTTAATTTTCCCAAATAGAAGTTCAATGTTGGAGTGACAGTAGTGTGACAAAACATTTACTGAGGCTGCACTTGGCTCTTCAGTTTGGCAAGTCTCATGAGGCAGTCATCCCTCCACTGCCTTCTGGCTGCCAAGTGCCCTGGGTCATCTGGGACCTTCCTGCACATAGCCTGCAGAAAGAAAGGAAGGGAGGTAGAGCATTAGAGGAAATAACTTGCCAGGAGTGTACCTATGGTTCCTACTCAGGAAAACTATTTGTGCATTGCTTTCAAAGACCCAAGAAACCTCAACTACACATGCTTTCTAAATCTTAAGAGACTTGGGGGATAAGGTAAGCTTCTGCTCACAGGTCACACTGCTTGTAAGGTCTGCTGGTGACCTGGATGTGACTATGGTCAAAGTCAGGAAAAGGCCACCAAAATTGAGGGCCAAGACTCCCCATGCAGACAGAGTCCCACTGATATGTAACAGAGGGGAGACTGAAAGTCAGCATGCTCCTCAGTAGTGAGTCCACATACCTGGTGAACTTTCTCAGCTGTTGCCCCAGAAAACTCAGGAATGGGTCCAAAAGTTTTCAGGACGTGTTTCATTCCTTCACTGTATCTGTCACAGTAGTTCACCATACCTGAAATGGCATGAAAAGAGGAACTTATTGTATCAGTGAGGACATCTGCAATACAAACTGAGATACTGATTCAGAAGGCTTTGTCCCCAGATGAGTTATCTCTGGTCTGCTCCAGAGAAAGGTGGAAGACGAGCTGCCTACTGGCCTGAGGCAAGAAGGAATTCCATTTAGGTACTACTCATTCTTTCTCTAACTTTGGGGCCCTGAAAAGCACTGTGCCCTTGGTCCTGGTGTATTGCCTCCATCTGGGCATTTCATGGACACTTGGCCACCCCACGTTCACATACTGTTGCTTTGGGCTGGTAATCATGATGGAATGGTGGAGCTAAGTTGCTTACCTCATGGCATCCAGGAAGCAAGGAGAGACAGGAAGGGGCTGGGGTCCCAACACCCCTTCAAGGGCCACCCTTTAACATTTTTCTACTAGGCCCCTTCTAACGCTGTCACCACCTTCTGATAACTGTGACCTGGTGACCAAGGCCCCATACAGATACTTGGAAGACACTCCAATTGAAGGCCATAGCAAGAGGAAGTGGGAAATAAGCTATGGCTATGTATGCTCCTTAGGGGAGGCAGAAGCACCCAGACCCTCTTAGGAGCCTGTGAACAGCAATGCCATGGGATTCAGCTCAAGTGCCATATTTAATTTGGGATTAATTTAGGATTCTTCAGCTGTGAGGCCCCAGGGAGAAGGGTACCCTGCAAGGCAGAAACCCTTCCTGTGTCACATTTATGGGGCAGCATCAGATTCCCTAGGAGCATGATGAACAGCAGCAGGCTCACACCCACAGGGAGACACACACCCTGGCTGTGGTGCCCACTCAGGGTCTGAAGCCACACCTACAGGAACTCATGTGCCATAAGAGACAGGGTTCCACAGAAGTTAGGAAATCAGATCAAAAGGGCCTGGAGTATCAGAGTGCCACTATCTAGTCGCTCTCTCTTCAGGATCAAATTCCAAACCTAAGGGAAGATGTGGACAGGCCAGGGAGGCAGAATCACCAGAGACGAGTCTTCGCTCACCACATCGTATTCTGTCCATGTGGCTTATCATCCTGACAAATAAATGGCAGCTTCACAAAATGATCCAAACCTACCAGGCAGCAATTAAAAAAAGAAGAAGAAGAAATACCTATACTTAAGAGTAACCACTAGGCCACGGAGATAGCTCAGAGGCACAAGCACTGGCCTGGCAAGTGCAAGATCCTCAGTTCAATTCCCAGTATCAGGGGAAAAAAAAAAGAGTGACAACCACTTCACCTGGAGGTAAATTCTGAGATATCCTTTCACCAAAAGAAGTGACCTCAGCAAAGAGGCACACCAGAGAGGGAAACTACATATTCAACTCTCAAGTTTCCCTACTGCATAACAAGAAAAGCCTTAATATGTTTGCATTTCTCACTCTTACACATGGGAATCTTTTGGGAAAAATTTTTAAAAGCAAACAAATATACAACAAGTTACAAACAAAAACACAGAAGAACAATAAATTAGTCAAGGCAAAACTCTATGAGGACATCTACTAGGAATGTAATCTACGCCAATCAACTGGCTAACATCACACAAGCCTTGGGAAGTGGGTACTGTTGTCATCCCCATTTTACAGGTGGGCAAATTGAGGTGAATACGTACTGGCCCAAGGTTATACAGCTCATAAAGGGAAAGCTAGAATAGGGACCTGGCAGACTGGTTCCAGAGGCCAAAAGGACAAGAGCCGGTCCTTCACGGTAATGCCTTTGAACAGTGGCCCAAATGGCAGAGTAAACACACAGCCCTCCTGTTTTTCAGGTACTATTTTATTAGATTTTTAAAAAAATCCTAAAATATGTGCTGTAGTTATAGATAAACGGCAGCCTCCAGGAGTAAAGAGTCCCCTTCACCTGAGAGGCTTGACTATGAAAACAGTATCTGCAAAAACAAAAGCTCTCCTCCAATCTTGATATATTCTGGGTGACATTGTGAAGAATAATGGACATTTCCACTGGTTCCCAGCCAGATCTTATAACTGTCTAACTCTGGGCTCTGGAATGCTCTGAAGTTGAAAACTACATCCGTCCCCTATTATCATATTAAGGCAATTAGGCTTTCTTATCATACCGCTTTGTTTGAAAAATTGTTATAGGCCTCCTTCCTGTCTGCCATCCTACTTGATTCTAGTTTCTAGTGTCACTGGTTTCTATTTCTATTTGTTTGAGACTCAAAGTTGTTCTCAGTTCTCTCCCTATCAATTTCTCATGATACTTCAATTATCTTATTTTTCTCAAGAAAAAAGAAAGAAAAATATGTAGCTATCAGGCAGTGTTTGTACACATTTCAAATGCTTAAATGTCTTCGCCACTTACAAGATCTTGTTGAAAAAAACTTGAAATTATCCAAGACTATATTAATGATAGTTTTAAAATATCTTGCTTGACTTGTATATGGGCATCAGTTTTACATTAGCGTCCTGCAGTCAATGGACATTTTCCTGTAAAGGTGGGGTGTCAGGGGCCGGGGGATTCCTCTTTGCCCCTCAGCTACTCTTACCAACACTCCACTTTAAGGAAGGCTCACATCAGCTACATCTATTCACAAAATCTTATTTGTACTCACTGTGTACAAGAACATGCCCAGTAAATTGCCATAAGTGACTCATTGGCAAGTATTTCTTTAACTATTGCAGTGAAAATTGGCTGGACTATTACCAGTGCCAAGGAATGAAAGAGCTGAAGTCAAACAGGTTCCTGGAGGTCCTTACTCCCTCTTACCCTTTATGGCAGAAGTTTCCTCTGAACACCTAAACACAATCCTCAATGCACCTACTCACAACCTAGGGCATTTCAGACAGGCTCCAGTTACTAGGAAGTTCTTCCTGCGTGCACTGAAGAGCCCAAACATGGTTAAACATAGACCATGGAACTAGAGACAATGTTTCCTTTACCTTTTAACCTATGTTTTACCAGTTAATGATGTCACTATTCAAGTTACATATAGTAATTACAGAAATGAATGACAATGCAGAAAAGCAAAATGATGTTACCTATCATTTTAATACTAAAAGGCAGCCATATATCTAGGTGGCATCTGTCAAGATTTTGGTACATAACATTTTGGATATATTTTAATTTGGTTGACTTTAATTTACCTTGGTTTTATTGGTTGTTTCACTCATAATGTCTTCTTACATCATTTGAAATCTGGCGGATAAGAGTTCTACCCTTGTGCTCATGTTATCCATTAGTTACTTGTGTAACCTCCCAGGCTTCTGAGCTCAGTTCTAGGATGGATGTCAGTGTCCTCGCCCCTCCCCCCAGCACCAGCTCCCGTTCTGTGGGAGCCCTGGCCCTGCAGCCTCCCGGCCTTCTGCAAGGGCAACCTGTGGCTGAACACAGCACATTTCCAGGCTACTTATGTTTAGCAGCCCTCTAGCAGAGGGCTGAATTTTCACACCTGTTTCTCTGTTTTCTTTCCTCTTGCCTCTAAGTAACTGCATCACCTTCTCCAGGGAAATAGCACTTCCTCTTCTGCCACGCCAGAGGAAGGGCATAAGAGTCCTCATCACATCCCGTCTCCACACAGAGCTTGTGGGTCATGGTTGCTGGGGGTGGGTTTATACTTCAGTGTACAGTGCTTTGGGTCCTGATCTATACCTGTGAACTTACCAAACTGCTCACTGTTTTTTACAGATACTGCCATTTTTATTCAGTAGTAACAACGAGGGGGCAAATTTCAGCTGCTCACAAAATCCAGAAATATACTCAACAGTATAGGCTCCCAGCCCTGCCTGCACACATACCTTCTGCATTGAGGTGCATGGTTTCCAGGGGTCCAATGAATGCATATCGCATGCCTAATCCATCAGACATGACGAGGTCCAGATCACTGGGAGATATGATTCCTCCCTATGTGGGGAAAGGGTCAGCACACAGATGAGTTCCCTGGGAAGGTGGTTTCTTACCTTCTCTGGGCAGTGTCTCCCAAATACTGCCCAAGGCACTCACTATTGTATTTTGATCAAATTTTGCACAACAAAACTATACATGGATCCTGAAAACAGAATATTCTGTGAAATGGTCAAATACTCAGTCACCTTTTCCAAATCTGCAACGGATCTGCACCTGCCTCCTACCTCTTCTCACCTTCCAGCATGTGGCTACCTGGAGCTTTAGAGGCATAGAGGACAACAGAAAAGGGAAGAGTAAGGATGGAGCAGAACAGAAGGAAGAAGGCTTTCTAGATGTTGGACTAGGAAGCAGGGAGCATGGTCTATGTCATCCAGAGAACTGGAAGGGTATTCACAGCTTCACCTCTCTACATGTCTGGCCTTGTTCTACCATTAATGAGTCTGTATGAAATGATTCTTCTTTGATGGAATGTAGCTTAAAACCATGGCTGTTTCTTCCAAGGTAAGGGCCAAGAAGCTTCTGCAAGGAAAAAGGGAGGCTGCTCTGTGCTTAGCCAATGTCTGTGTTTCCTGGCCTGCATGTTTCTCAGCTTTGCATGTTGGCATTGAAAAGTGGCAGCAGTGGTGCATAAGCAAGAAGGCTCACTCTATCCAAGGACTCTGCTCCTGGTAGGTGGGGGATACATGGACAGTCAAGAGGATGGGCAGGACCTGAAATATTTTCCCTAGGTCTGTAGCCTTACTATAGGATCTTCTTCTTCCCCAGTGATTTCTGCCACAGAGAGCACTGTGGGATTAGTGGAGAAACCACTAACCTCTGGCAACCTTGAAAGTCCTGGTAGCCACCAGCCAGCACCCTGGGATCTCCTCCCCAGAGGCATAGCCACATCCCATCATCCTACTCCCAGGGAGGAGCTCAGGTGAGGGCCACCAGACACACAGCAGGTCAAAGAGGTCCTCTGCCTCTCCCTGAAGGGCTGTCTAGCATCTTACTCTACAATCCTCACCAGCCAAAGGGCAGTCCTCCTATCTACAACGTGGCCCTGCCTTCCTAGAGGCTGGGCCCTGGAGAGCTGGAGCTCCCTCTGCTGTCCTGGCCTCCTGGGACTTCAATGCAACCAAAGAGGTACCTGTGGAGAGGGGAGAGAAGGCACTTGTGACACTACCACCACAGGTGAGGGACACAAAGGTGCTCTCAGGGCTTTATGCATATCTGGATAACCCTAGTTCACCTGAGGCATCCATGTGGTAAGGCACGTTTGAGAGGATGGTTCCCAAAAACCAAGACAAAGACCCACCACTGCCAAGTATGAACCCTATCTGACTGAGCAACAATAAGAACTGCTTTCCACCACACAGAGTGTATGAGATACAGATACACAAAGACACACACAAACCACACAGTGTAGAGAG
This sequence comes from Myocastor coypus, assembly GCA_004027025.1. Taxonomy (NCBI): domain Eukaryota; kingdom Metazoa; phylum Chordata; class Mammalia; order Rodentia; family Myocastoridae; genus Myocastor; species Myocastor coypus. The sequence continues at coordinate 74,871 of PVJA010004426.1, read as the reverse complement.
TGATTACAAAGCAGACATTGCACCCTGCTATTCCTTCCGGAGGATAAACACCCTTACTTATGTAATAGCAACTCTTGGATCTTGAGAATGACCAACTATGTTTCTATTCCTCAATGGGACAGTTTGCTTTTTGCCCACTTCTAATCTAGTTGATGGAATCCTATGAGTGTATTATTTATTTCCGTTCCCAATATTGTGCTTTTAAGAGAGACCAAGAGCTGGGGTGTAGCTCAGCGTTGGAGCACTTGTCTAGTATGCATAAGGCGCTGAATTCCATCTGAGGATGGAGAGGGGGAAAAAAAAGAGAGGAAGAGAGGAAAAGTGGGAAAGGGACAGCAGAAGGGAGACAATGCCAAGAAAAAGAAAGCATCTGTGTTGTGAGTAGCTATAGTCTTTCCATTCTTGTTGATATACAAACCATGGCTAACTTATTCACACATCTGTGAGGAGCATATCAATTGTTTCTAATGTGGGACTCTAGTTTCCAACATATAGAGAACATTCTAGCCCATGGCTTTGACCCCATCAGAGTAGAATCCTTGGGGCCTACAGCTAGAAATGCTTCCTCTTCCCCTTTATTAGATAATGATGAGCTGCTGCACCATGATCAATGCTTCCAGCACCATATGAAGAAGACTTCCCACTGTTCTGAGTATTTTTTAACACAGGTGGTGTAGGGTCCTCACTTTTGCAAAATCCTGCTGACCTGGCAGGGTGCAATGGTGTCTCATTTGGTTTCCTACCTATGTCCATTTGGACTAAGGAGAGAAAAATAATGTGCTCAGTTCACTCAAATACTGACAAGTGTGCCCTCATTTCACCTCTGATAACAAAGCTGCAAGGAGAGGGCTCAGGAGGAAATAATCCACAGTGAGTCCGCAGTAATGCTCGTAAACCACTGAGAAGCCAGTCAGAGGGATAGTGTCATCCGCAGGTACCTTCCCCTACTTGTCAAGCACTCAGGGTGAGAAGACTAGCTCTGGAGCTCTCTCCTCCATGCCAGCAGGCCTGAGCCATGGGCTCCTGTACCCTATAGGCTCATGATGTGCTGGAAGGAGGCCAGGTAGGTTCTTCTAATTATAATCCAGTACTGGCTTCTAGTTCAACATTCCCCAAAGCCCAAGTTTTCATTGTAGCTTTCAAACTGTGAAGGATGTGAATATAGAAGCCACACTATATTTATAATGCTATTTCATTTGGCTTGATTTAGTATTTTTAGAGCTGATGTTAAAGGGATTTCAAAATACACAACAAAAGATGAGCCACCCAGAGTAAATCAGTTTTATTTTGTGTTGCTAAGAGATTGAACCCAAGGTCCTCCACATGTGAGGCAAGCACTCTACCACCTAGCAATACCCTCAGCACAAGAGTAGTTTTGATTCACACCATCTGCACTTATGGCACCAGGCTACAGCTTGAGAGGGACAATTCCTAGATGTTCTTCTCTCCCTCCTACTTCATCTATAGGAGAGCTTTCTACTATTTATCAGTCACTATTTCCCAGCAGAACAAGCTAAGAAATGTGTCTTTGCTTCCTTACTCTTTCCTGCCCAATTTGGGACTTATAAAGTAGATTTCTCAAGGCCCATGCTTTTACCAAGAAGCTAAATCTAGAGCAAGAAAACTTGATCTCAGGTAAAGCAGTTCAGTTCAGTTCTTTGCTGACTAAAATTTCACATGGCTGAGGTGGACACTGGAATTTCTCCCTGCTGCACTTAGCGCTGAACAAAAGGTTTCACGTTTAGGATGTGCTAAGCTCAGTTTTGCTCCTGAGCACAATTTAACCCAGAGCTTTTTGACATCTGTGACCTGAAATTATCATAATAATTACAGTAAATAACTGTGGTGCAGAATAGACAGAAACAAGCGCTAATGTTAAAGCAATGAACTGACAAATGATTCCTGGAAAATGGATGTTGGAGGAATGCAACCTGACCCGAGGCTAGTTTTAACATTTATCAGAACAGCTATCAGCACCCTCTCCATTTTGTGGTAAAATTCTCAAGCCACAGGTACAAAAGAAAAACCCCAAGTGGTTAAAAGATTCCCCAAAACTCCTATAGAGCAATGAACACTAAGATCACTGTTAGCTCAAAACCTGGTTTTGTACAATGTCCTGAGAAATGACGGGGCAAGGAGGGCCCAGAGAGAGTGGTAAGGAATCCCCTCCATTGAAAAGCTCCTGGCTTCTCCTTTCTTTAGTTAAAATCTGGGACTCACTGCATCAGCTGACACACATGCACTGCCTGGAGGACATGCTTGGCACTGGGACACTGGGAATAAAAGCCCAGACCTTGGGTCCATAAAGCAATCCTTCATGAAATAAGGAGAAAACTCAGCATAATAAATGAAGCACTGAATTCCTACATAATTCAAGTTCTAAGGATATAGTAGACAGGGTTCTACAGAAAGAGAGGGTTAGAAGGATGCACACATGTTTACTCAAACACATAAATCTATCCACTATCTGTCCACCTATCTATGTACCATCCATCTGTCCCCTAACATCTGTGGGGGGCAGTTCCAAGACACTTCCTCCTCACATAGATGCTCAAGTCCCTTTAAGGACAGTGACACAATATTTGCATAGAACCCATGTACATCCACCTGTAAACTTAAAATGACCTCTAAATGAACTATGATGTCTAATTTAGTGTAAATTTATGTACATGGTTGATATCCCAAACTAGGAAATAATGACAAGAAAAAGAAAAGTTTGTACACATTCAGTATAGATGCAGTTTTTTTCCTGCATATTTTTGGTCTTACAGTTGGTTGAATACCTGGATATAGAATCCATAGATACAAACAGCTTACGTCTCAATCTGTGTGTATGTGTGTTTATTTAAAGGAACTGGGTTATTTAATTGTGAGGCTTATGAGTCTAAAATTCATAGTTTAGACTTCAAACCAGCAGGTGCTAACCCTGCTCTCCACAGTGGAATTTTTTTCCACAAGGGAGCATCAATTTTTCTTTTCAGGTCTTTCAATGCATCGGCTGTGGCTCACCCAGATTACAGAGTAATCTTCTAGAAAGTTAACTGGTCCCTGAAACACCACCAAAGCCATGTCCAGACAGCACCTGACTGGAAAACCGAGTACCCTGCCTGGCCCAATGCATCCTCAATGAAACAGAAGCTGAAATCACAGTTTTCTTTCTCAGGGGTCCATGATTCTGTACTTGTGTTTGTGGGGAGGGACAAAACGGGCAGACAAGGCTAATGCTTAGCAATAAGGAAATTAATATAGTGGGTGCTGTAGTGTCTGCCCAAGTGTGGCCTCTCAGAGACCCAGGAATAGGGGGAGCAGTGAGGGTTATACATCGTGGAAAGGCCCATTGAGGGTTGATGAATGAATGCCTGGTGGTTGCTGCTTCTACTAATTACCAGAGATACACAATTCTTTTCCTTTTTGCTGTCATCCCTTCCTTACAAATAATTTCCATTTCAGTCTATGTGTCTTGCCCTATTTTCATTTGCTTTTCTCATGTTTCTTCAGGCTTCTGCCCTTGTGTAATGCTTTTTTCCCCCACTTATTCTCAGCTTTTGTCTTGCATTTTGTTCCATTTTATATGTCCTCACATTGGTCCTGAACTCTCATCTGCATATGTGTGTAAACACTCAAATTTCCCACCACCATTCCTACCTACAGCACAGTCTTGCTATCTGGGAACATGGATGAGATACTCTGAGTACCTCTAGGTGAAAAGTCTACTGTCTTAACTGAGAAATAACAGAAAAACAAACAGTCAGAAAGGATAATTCTCAGATAAGTTTCAGATAGTGAAATGCACAGTGAGACAGAGAGGTCTTTGCCATCTTGGGTCACCCAGAGGAACAGGAAGGATTGGGCTTGTTTGTATGGGCCTGGCCACAGGCCAGGAGAGGGGATTACAAACAGAGGGTCCACCTCCAACCCTCTGTAGAGCACGAATGTAATAGATTAAACCTCAGTAAATTCTGTAAATGCAGAATTTTTCAAGGATTAGCTCAGTGAAAAAAGTTCTAGTACAAAAGTAACTTGGGCATGAGCCAAGGGTACTAGACTGTCTTTCTCAGACATACCCACTCCTGGAGCCTTCATACACAGTGCAGGGAGGAACAAAGATCTAGGTCTGGAATTTAAATTAAGAAATACCACAGTGGCTTCTGAGGTTTTTAGAATAAACAAACTAGAACTGTGAATTAGCTCCCTCATTGATATATTCTGACATACTTTTGTTTTCTGTCGCTCTGTCACACTTTGGCTCTCTTCTATGCAACAGGAACTAACCCCAACAAGAGGTAAGAAAGCCTTGACCCTGCCACCCCACCTACGCCACTTTCCAAGAGACAATGAGGCAAATAGATCTTAATGAGAAAATAAGAAACAGCAAAGTGCTGCCCTCCTGTTGCTCACAGGCTTGTGGTCAGGTTTGTGAGTGGTCTGGCCTCTGGCCAATACCTATGAGTTTTCTTGGAAGCAGGACAGACATTCCTGCACAATGACTCAGGCAGATTTTGCTAACTCTGTGAAAGCTGGTTAAACACCACATTTTACTGATGCAATAGGACACTGAATCATGCCTATAAAACACCTGTCCAGTCAAGAACCTTCTGAGAGGATGCCAGAAGCTGGAGTTCAGGGGAAGAAGATGAGAGACACAAGGTGGACATTGCTAGCCAGGCTGCTGGGAAATGGCCCACACACCCCGTGCCTGCAGGCGGCAGGAGAGTCTGCTCTCACCCTGTGGGAGACAATTTGGCCACATCTACCAAATCTAAAGATGTTGCTCTCTGATAGGGCATTCTCATTCCAGGAGATCAGACTGAAAACAACCAGAAAAAGAGCTTCTGTGGGCAAAGAGATCATCGAGTACTGTCCTGCTATGGCACAAAAGTGGAAGTCCCTCAACACAGCCCTGACAAATGGGCTCCTTTAAAAGCCAACTGAGTTACTTGTCACAAAGCCATCCACAGTGGATGAAAACGTAAGCTGGTTCATAACAGAGACATGCCAAGAACATAGAAAAAGGAAAAGCAATTTCATTTGGGGTGGGGCAGACATGTGGTATTTTTTCTTTGAAGTTTTAAAATAACAAGTTAAAAAATGAAAGAGAAAAGAAAGACTTTATCTAATAAGAAGTGTGTCTCAGAGCTCTCCAGGCCCAGTAATAATTGTTGGGTGTCTTTTTTTAGCACATGGTCCATCTAACAGTGTACTAAGGACTGAATGAAGAAAAACTAGTGTATTCTAGAACCTGAAAGGGAAGGCTTTGACCTTCACAGCAAACAATAATAAAAAGAATATACTTTTCCATATAAACTTAAGTTCACTATCTTTTGTGAAGGCAGTGATGCAGGCTGGGTAACCTTTATCCAAAAATGCTGGGAATCAAGTGTTCCAGAATTGTTTGGAACTTTGAATATCTGCGTAGACTTTACCAGTTGAGCATCCTTAATATAACAGTATGAAATCCAAAACTTTTTAGATTCCAACACGATTCTCAGAATGTTTCAGATTTTAGGGCTGGGTGTATTCCAGTGGTATAGCACTTGCCTAGCATGCACAAGATTCTGGGTTCTGTCCCCCACATGAAAAACAAAACAAAACAAAACAAAAAAAAAACAGCTCCATGATTTTTATAGGGATTACACTGAATATGTAATCTTTTTTGATAGGATGGACCAATTTTCCAGTCCCTAAGCATGGTTTTCTTCCTAGTTATGTCCTCAATTTCTTTCATCAATGTTTTACAGTATCAATATGGAGATCTTTCATTTTTGTGCTTAAGTTTATTAGTAAATCTTGTATTTTTATAACTACTTTGTTTATAGGATTTTTTCTTTAATTTTTTAAGTAGCACATCCCTCTTAACACATGGTTTATTCATATTAGGGAGTGGGTACATACACTTAACCTAATGTGATTTTTTTTTCATTTTTTATTAGTTTTGATAAGAAATAACAATGAGACATTTTCAAAACACATTAGTAGAACTGCCACAATAATTAACACAATGCATATTGTACCAGATAACTTTTCTAAACACTATTGGTACAAGTATTTATTCTCATTGAACTAACAGAAAGTAGTTCTATATATAGTCCAATATTCCATAAGAGTAGTGGGTTATCAGCAGAACTGGCAATGTTGGAAGCTGTTGACTTAAGCCTTATACAGCTCAGCATACTTATCTGGCTTTACTTTTTATGCCTCATGGTCAAACTTTTCTGCTGGGTGGTTAAGGCCAAGTTAAAGCAGAACCTATAGAACAAAACATGTAACTTTTGTATCTAACAAGGTCAGTCAAATTTCCTTAGGATTTACCTTGAAACCATGTACGGCATTTCTATAAAGAACTTTTGTCAGTGTCAGCTGTCTGGATGAGCCCGTCCACAGCCCTCCTCCTCCTCCTCTTCCTTCTCTTCTACTCTTCTCACCTACTTCCTTCTCTTCTTCCTCCTCCTCCTTCTTTTTCCTCTTCCTCTTCTTCCTCTTCCTCTTCTTCTTCCTCTGCCTCTTCTTCCTCTTCTTCTTCTTCCTCTTCTTCTGCCAGTCAAGTGCTTATTCTACTGAACTATTTCCCCAGCCCCTCTATTTTTCATTTTGTAGTAAGGTCTTGATAAGTCTCTAAGTTTCCCAAGTTGGGCTTAACTTGGAATCCTCTTGCCTCAGTTTCCCAGAGTGCTGGGATTTTAGGCACGCACCACCAGGTCTATTTCCACTAGGAATATCTATATATATCTCAACCCTTCAAAGCTACATTTACACATATGCAAAATGCAGAAAGCCCTCCAGCTGAGGGTGTGTCATAGCAGCCCAAGGCTCAGGTCCTCTCCTTTCCCCTGACTTCCCTTTCTGTCCCAGCCTGTTGCTCTGTATGACCCTTCTTGCCAGCTACCCTGACATATGTGGCCACTGTCTGAGCTGCAATGCTTTACTCAGGCCTCAACTTTCCCCAGGACACACTGCTGATGAGGCAAAGCCAGAAGCACCTACAGCACTTCCAGTGCTTTCTCCCCACAGAAAATGTTCAGTGCATCCTGTCTTCTAGGGCCTCAAGGCAGCAGCCAGGAACAAGCTTCCTTGTGCCATGCCTCTGTGGCCACCATCCCCAAACACTGTCACTTCTCCTACTCGAAAGCTCTTGAAACTGGAGACTTAGCTGAGTCTGCCCTGCTGTTCTGTGCTCCACCCCAGGGAACCAGGCTGGCTCACAGGAAAAGCTATCAGTGAAGTGATGTCCACAGAGAGCAGGCCATGCTGGGTACTTCCTGATAGCTTCCTGCTTGGAATGTGGTATGGGTAAGGAAATTTTCACCTAGGGACGAAAGTGGAAAACTGGTCCTATAGCACTAGTGAATTATAAAAGGAGAGAAGAATAAAAGGATCTACCATCTATCTCTCGATGAATACAGTACATGTGAGAAAAATATAAGAGGTACTCAGTAATACATTTAAAAATTTTAGGCCACCTTCCCCATTAAAATATGTTCACTTCCCAAGGCCCCTTGTGTCACCTCCCTGTGCATACAGTTTTCTAATGAACATTTTAACACAAGCACAGTGATTCGTGAGTGTAAGTGACTCATTAGCCTGGGTGATAGCGCAAGGCCAGCAGCCCAGGACAGGCCCAGCCATAGCCACCACAGCTAGAGGGTACTTTCCCGATTGCTGTTCCTCAAGGGATCTGCTCTGCTCTGCCCACACAGGCCCATGACTCTGACAGGAAAACCTAACCACAATCTGTGTTCCTGCTCGGGGAGCTCCACACTGGTTGAACGGGAAATCAAAGTGTGACTGATGCTAAGGATGTGAATACAATGGGCAGTGTGCTGTCTTCCACGTAGCTCTAAGGAGAAAAGGGTACAACCAGGGAGCTTATGATTTCAAAAAGCAATTCTCAGCCTCCAGATACCTGAGACATCTATACTTTAATTGTTCTCTTATGTTTGTGCCTTAATGAAAAGTGAATTCTATTTTTTAAAATTAAAAAGTCACCTTTCTTTCTTTCTTTCTTTCTTTCTTCCTTCCTTCCTTCCTTCCTTCCTTCCTTCCTTTCTTTCTTTCTTTCTTTCTTTCTTTCTTTCTTTTTTGTACAGGGTCTCACTATGCAGCTTGGTCTCATAGCAATCCTCCTGTTTCTTGCCTCCCAAGTGCTGGGATTACAGGTGCGTACTACCATGCCTGGACTCCATTGCTGGCTTAGTGCACTCGTGAGCAGGGCTAGCGCAGCAGGCAGGGCAAGGAACCGAACCCTGGCCCCTGCACTTCCTAAGCAAGCGCTTAGTCTGCTGAGCTATACTACTGGTGCTTCACATTTCTTTTGAGGTCACTGTAAGTACTATCTTTAAAAAGCCCTGAGTATCATAGTGATATTGTGACTGTGTGAGGCTCTGTCTCATTGGGAGCTGGGGTAAGCAACATGTATGTCTCTTATGAGCTGGAGTTCAGGACAACAGACATGTAGATGCTAGCAGAAAGACCAATATCAAAGGAGATGAATGAAATATTCTGTATCTCATTAAGACCATGACTCCATCAACTAAAAGCTAACTTAGTTATTGTTTCGTTAAGAAAGAAAAAAATACTGCTAATTCAACTATGAGACACACCATCAATTACAATATGTAGGTTGATTTAGGGGATGTTAAAATGTACCCACTTAAAATGTACTCATCTTAAAATAGTGGAAACTAATACATCAAGAACTGAGATCAGGCCTCAGGGAAGACCCAGCCTTGCTGTGCATGTGAGTCTCCTGGCTTGTTACAGCCTACAGTCTGATCCTGCAGGTCTGGGGCCAGCCCTGAAAGGCTGCATTTCTAACCAGTTCCCAAGTGGGACCCATGGCACTTCAGCACAGAGTTGCTGGGCCAGTTGCTACACACAGGAAGATGAAAGGGCTCCAAAAATAGCATCATCATAAACCATGTTGAACTAGATAAGGCTTCAACACACAGACCATCTAATCTTTTGGTTTTCTAGGAAGAAATAGGCCATTATCCTCTCCACATCATGAAGATGACACTGTAACACAGCAGGTGAGCACAGGCATGAATTGTCTACCAGGATGTGGTAGACCAAGCCACCTTGCTTTGAGGGGGCTTCCCTTATTTGTTTTGTGTGAGACAGGGTCTTGCTAGCCCAGGCTTACCTTGAATTCACCATTGTCCTGCCTCAGCCTCCCCAGTGCTGGGATTACACATGTGTAGCATCACATTGAGTTTGAGAGATTTAATGTGTTAAAGTAAAACATAATGTGCCTTGCCTGATGTTAAGACCTGACTGATGTGAAAATGTCTGAAAATCTCCAAAATGGAAAGAAAGTGCTTGACAAATAAAAAGATGAGGTGACTATGATAGGAAGCCAGTTCTCAGTGGTAGCTCCACTGCCTCCTAATTCTTATAGCATCCTCAAATCAATGACATTCAACAAGAGCTGCGAAATGTACCACAAGAAGCTTTGTCTGTGAACAGACTACATGGTTTTTGAAGTGCCTTTATTAACTGGAACAGCTCCTCCTAACAGTTGGCATTCACACTTAGTGAAAATGTTCTGCAGTCCCAAAGAGTCCCAGTCAGATGCTGCAGATCTTAGTCTCCCAGGTCAATAGGCCAGTAACCCATTTATGCAGCTCAGAGACTGAGGGGTTCAGAGAATGTCTCCCCACAGTGTGGTCTCTGGCATGCTGGTTATCTTCAACGACAAGCCCTTCAATCAGAAAATACTTGCAAAGGGTCAACTACAATTTCCCCCATCTAGCTAACGATAGGACTTGCCAAAAAGGAAACAAATATTTCTGGTCCCTCCCCAAGTATTGATTAAACTGAACTCATCACAGGTTGAGAATGACACCAGTCCTACATAGCCTTTGCCTCAAACTATTCTCTGTTTCCTGGGCCTACTCAACTTCTGAAGAAAGTCATTTATACATTACTGTCTATGTCTCCTTCCCCTCTAAAAATAATTTACTACCCCTCAGAAATGGTCTGTATTTCCCCATTTGTCTCCCGTTGGAACAAGGGTATGTAAGTATCTGCCCCTTATGGGGTATTGGGCACTCTGTCCTACAGAGGCTGTCATGCATGTTAATAATGTTGTATGCCTTATTTGCTGTTAATCTGTCTATTGTCAGTTCATTTCAGTGAACCTATTCATGGAAAAAGGGAAGTTTTCTCTTTACCCCCTCAGAACCTTCTTAGGAATTATATCTCTTAGATGGATAAAACCCAAGGTAAGAACAATTGCTAAAGCTCATCACCAAAGCATGCCAAAAGGCTGAGAACCTGTTAATGGCTCTATGCCTGGCTCCTCACCTACCCTGCCTCAACTGGATAAGAATGCATGAGCAACAAATTCAAGTATGGTTCCACCAGAGTTATTTGCATCACAACACAACTTCCCATCAACATGAAATCACATTCCCAGCCAGCAGGATGCCGTCATCCAGTGAGTGACTTTGCCTCTGGCAGAAAAGTAGTAATACTAGACCACAGCCAGCAATGTCCATGTGGCATTGCCCAGTCCACAGAGATGATCTATCTCAAATCTGAAGCCAAACTGGAAGAGGAGGAAGTGTGGTAAACACCTGTGAAATGATGCAGCAGACCCCAGAACCTTCATTGCACTGGATACTGTGTGCTTATTCTGTGTCAGAGGGTCTGCAGTGCTTACAGGTCTATATGGAGACTGTCAGGTCCTAGAATGCTCAGACAAGACAAGACAGAACTTCTTACTCTCAGCACCACCTCTTTTTGACCTATGTCTGATGACTCCCTGGTGAACCCCAAAGTGGAGCAAGGTAGAATGGTGGTTACTAGGAGACAGGGATCAGGGTGTCTTAGTTATTTCTCTCTCCTGGCTGACAAAATATCTGGCACCCAAGGTTAAAAGAGGAACATTTATTTAGTTCAGTTTGTGGTGGTTTTAGTTCTTAACTGGTCAGCTCCAAGGCAGGATGGCATGACAGAGGGGCAACACTTCATGGTAGGCAGAAGGTAGCAAAGCAAGAGATGTCTACAGCTCTATCTCCTATATCTTTATCCAGGCTACTTAGGGCAGGTAACATCCACACCCTTAATTCTATTGCCTTTGATGTACCATCAAACCACTGGACCATATCAATTTCAGCATCACACATCCCAGTCATCTCTGAAGAAGTCCTACCCATGACTTCATGAGATTTTTGGAGGGGATATCTTAATATAAGCCATAGCATTCCATCCCTGACCTCCCAAAGATTCATATACATCTCTTTATATAAAATGCATTTAGTCCATTTCCAAAAGTTGCCAAAGCCCTGACAGTTTCAACACTGTTGAAAAGTCCAAATCCAAAATCTCCTCTGAGATTTAAGGCAAACTCTTAGCTGCAAGCCAAGTGAAAAGGAAATTAAACCCTTCTAATATTCAATGGCACAGGATAGACACTTCCATTCCAAAATGTACAAACAGAAAGATACAAAGGAATAGGAAAAAACAAGATCAAAACCCAGTAGAGCAAACATTAAATCCCACAGTTCTACTTCTAGTATACCCAGCAATCTGTGGCAAGTTGTGAATTCCAAAGGATTTGGGTGGCTCCATTCCCACTGCACTGCTGGTGGTTGTAGCTCCCATACCTTCTCTCTTGATCCAGGTCTGCTCCTCCCTTGTAGTTTTTTCCTCAGATGCTATACATTCCTGGCTTCTCCAAGATTCTGATATCTCCACAGCACCTCACACTTCACACTCACAGCTTCACACAGCCTTCTCGGGGGCACATTCCCTGGCCTCCGAAACCTTCTTATGAAATCTGGGTGAAAGTCTTTCTGATTCCAAAATTATTGCCTTTTTTTTTTTTTTTTTTTTTTTTTTTTTTTTTTTTTTTTTTTTTTTTTTTTTTTTTTTTTTTTTTTTTTTTTTTTTTTTTTTTTTTTTTTTTTTTTTTTTTTTTTTTTTTTTTTTTTTTTTTTTTTTTTTGTCTTTTAGAGACAGGGTTTCGCTGTACAGTTCAGGCTGGCCTTGAGCTCAGTTTTGTAGCCCAGGCTGGTCTCGAACTCTCACAGATCCTCCTGCCTCAGCCTCCCGAGTGCTGGGATTACAGGCGTGTGCCACCATGCCTGGCAATTACTGCCTTTTTCATGCACCTAAAACCAGCATCACAAAGATGATGCCACATCTGCTGACAGCTGGAACAATAGCCAGGCTTTCCTTTCTCTTGGCTGTAGAAGTCTAGTGCCCATGAACAAAATTCTAAGGTACAACATCTGTATTCCACTGCCATCCTGGGACATGGTAGCCTGAGGCTCTCTTTTCAAAGCAAAGTCTTACTTTTGCTATTTTGAGGCTGCAAAGAGTGGAGTCCTGCTGTTTCTTGTGAGGCCCTCAGGCCATCTTTTCTGATGTCTTCTTGTGAAACACTTGGGGTGGTTTTTTTTTGTCTTTTTTTTTTTTCTTGCAAGTCTTTTCAGAAACCAATTCTCCTCTATTCCATCTTTCCAGGATGCAAAGATTTGGAAGCTTCTTTTCTAGTCAAACTCATGGTTTTTTTTAATTCTTTTTTAAAATTTTATTTATTATTTTTTTTTTCTTGTTTCAGAACCTCAAACTCATGTTTTGAATCATTCTGCTGGACTCTTTTCTCTTGATTCTCAAGCCCCCTCCAGTGGCCATATCACCCCCCTCAACATTAGACTGTCTTGAAATTTCCTCTGCAAGATTAATTAGTCCAGTGCTCTTAACTTTAATCTCAGGCAAAGTCTCTGGATGCAAACAAAATACCAGCAAACTTTCTGCCAAGACATAAAACATTGTCTGGAGTCCAACAGCTACTGCAGTCCTTCTAAGCAGAAGCCTCCCAAGCATGGTTTTTACTATCAGGATTTCTATTAGTCTTGTGGTCTTCTGAGTTCTGACCAGAATCTCTCACACAATATAGCCCAAGGTGTTCCAGTTTACCTTCTTAACTGGCATCTCTGAACCTTTCCAAATCCTTCCCAAAAGCTGTTCTCAAAGGCTCCTAAAACACATAATTGTCACAGCAATGACCCTACTTTTGGTACCACATTGTGTCTTAGTTACTTCTCCCTCATTGCTGAGATAAAATATCTAACACCCAAAGGAGGGAAGGTTTATTTAGCTCACAGTTTGTGGATGTTTCAGTCCCTAGTCTAGTTCCAAGACAGGGTGGTATTGCAGAGGAGAAACAGTTCAACTGTATCTACTGTACAGCAAGCAGAAGGTAGCAAAGCAAGCAAGAAGTGACCACAGCTTTTTCTATCCCTTATATCTTATCCACACTACTTAGGGAAGGTAGCACTCATACCCTTAATCCTAATGCCCTTGATCCTAGTGTTGCACCATGAATTAATCCCAGTGTCACAAATTCTATATCCAGACACTTCTGAAAAAGCCCTACCTATGACCACATAAGGATGGGGGTGAGCATCTAGACACAGCCATAATGACAGATATGGTCAAAGGGCATGAAGTTTCAGTTAGACAGGAAAGGTAAGTTTTTAAGATCTACTGTGTATCGTAGTGATCATGATTAATAATAATTATATCCAGATGGCTGAAAGAATAGATCTTAAATGTTCTCACTACTAAAAGATGTGTGTGTGATGTGATGGATTTCAAGTCAGCTTGGTATCACCATCTCCAAATATATCAAACCATCATTGTGTATTCTGTAAACATACACAATTATTATTTGCCAATTTAAAACAAATATTTAAAATTTAAAACTAGAGGACACCAAGACCAATAGGGATTTAGTCTTTATGAGGCCAGTCCAACACCATGAACCAGTGTGTAATTTCCAAAGCAACAATGTGTCCTGCTCCTTCATATCAGCATCAAGACACCACCAAGCCCATGGAAACTTGAGTCCCTGTCCTGCTGGGTCCATTGTCTGTCCTACCTAGCCATACCCCAATCTGGGTCAGATCCTGAGAAAGGCACAGTGGGATTTGATCTACTTGATCCAACTATGGACTTAATACCCCTAACTCCGGAATGTACCATGCATGGCTCAAGCAGAAAAGGCCCTGCTCACTTCCAGTGTGCTTTGTGAATCTAGAGAACACAAAGACAGAGCATTGCCAGGGAGTCTTGGGGGGTGACCCCCACCTGGAAGTTCACTCAGTGTGCTGTGGTCAAGGCTCAAGTGTTAACTGCTTCTGGCTACAGGTGGACCCCAGCCCTGGCCTCACTTGCAGGAAGCTCTGCTGAGCCTGTAGATGTCCTGCACTTAACACGTACCACAGTCTTTAGTCTCACGGTAGTTTTACACTGGTAGTTTTCCTCCAGTTCTATTCTTTTTTAATTCTAAAAGCTTGCTTTATAAGGCTAATTTTGGTTGTTGTTTTGAAGTAATGGTGATCAAACCTGGCAATACTCTATCACTGAGCTACATCACCAGCTCTCTTTTAAAATACTTTAGTTTGAGAAAAGGCTTTGACAGTTTTCCCAAGCTGGCCCTGAATTTGCAATCCTCTTGTCTCAGCCTCTTAAGAGGCTGCATTATAGGTGTGTAGCACCATGCCTGGAGCTCGTAAAAGTTTTGAAATAAACTTGGAACACCCCAAATCTAAGCTCAAATTCAACTATTAAAATACCCCAAAATGCAAATTCAAGTTTGACTGGCTAGACATTGAGTCAGAGGAGTGTCATTTAATCTTCACCTGGACATGGCTCAAAGCACGTATGCAGATTCACAGCAGGGGAGAGTAAGCTTAGAGAGATCTGCTACTCTTTGTTGTCTTGCAGTATCTGATGAGCAAACAGGCCACAAGCAGCACGGACTTTCTTACAAGAAGTTCACGCAATAGTCAAGTGCGCCTAAACTAACCATTGAATGGAGGCAGTGCTGAGCACTCCCTGCCTTCTAATTGGGGGGTGCTTTGTGTTTGGCAAGGTCCTGTGACAGCATTCAGCATACCAGTAATGTTCTTGGCCTTCCCATGCTGACAGGACTTCCAGGGAGCCAACCCTGGGGCTTCTGCTGAGCAGAGATGGTAAAAGGAAGCACAAAAGCAATGTCCCATCCTCTTCCCTATTCCTCTCAGTGCACTTCAACCTGAGGTTGGTGTCACTAGGAGCTCTGTTCCAAGCCCAGCTCCCACCCAACCTGCACAGAAACACCTCACCTTCCAGATCAGCCTTAATCCTTATGATCTGCAAATCATCCTTTTTTTTTTTTTTCTCCTGCATTTTTTTAGGGAAGGGTCTACAGAATGTTCAGGGTCTCACTACTAGAACAGACTCATAGTGATTCACCTGTTTACAGCCTCCCAAGACCTGGGATTGCAGGTGCACCCCCACACTCAGTCTCAATTGCCATCTCAGCGAGCCCAGTGGAGGCCAGCACAGCAGGCAGAACCCCCAGCCCCTGAGCCTGCTTGCAGGTGCTTCAATCCACTGAGCTATTTGGCCAGCCCTTCATCCTTGTTTCTCAACAGATTGTCTCAGGAAAGTCTGAGTCTCCATCTCACATCTTCACCTTCCCATTTCTGCCTCTTTTCACAGTGGCACCAATTTATCCTGCAAGATCCTTACAGGGATTCAAGTAAGTGCAACATGGGTTCACACTCAGGAATCATGTCCTCTGAGGACAGTGATCCTGAAGGTCAGTGGTGAGGGCCCACTGCCAGCTGATTGACACAACTGCCCTCAGTCTGCCATGCACTCAGGGAACAGTCATCCAAAGGGGACAAACTCGAGATACCAAGAACTTCAGAACAACAAATCTAGCCTTTCTGGCCTGTCCACTTCAGCTACAAGAAGACACAAAAATTCTGCCTTGTCCTCCCAACTGTACCAACTCCGCCAAGTTGTCAAACAGTGCACAAACGCCTCTACATTTCTCTTATGCCAGTCTCCAGATTCTTCCTGATCTTAGCTCACAATCTTCCAAAGTAGAGAAAGCAAGTCTCAACTTGAGCATTAAACTATCAGTAAAAGTTAAAATTGCAACCCCCACAATGTTTAACTGACTTAGTGAATTATTCTTGTGATTTATCAATTATTATCTTTTTAAAATGTATTCAGTACAGGGGCCCGGTGGAATGGCTCAGTGGTCTAAAGCGCCTGCTTAGGAAAGCTTAGGTGGCTGCAGGGACCACGGTTCAATCCCTGGCACCACATGCTGTGCCAGCCCTGCCCTCAGGGCAGGCTGAGCCGGCCATAAAAATGAGTGAATAAACAAACAAAGGTTCTGAAACAAGAAAAAAATAAAATAAAATAAAATGTATTCAGTACAGGATCTCACTACATAGCTCAGCCTCATAGTGGTCCTCTGTTTTCAGCCTCCCCAGCCTGGGATTACAAGTGTATGCCACCACATTCAATTGTGGTGGCTAGGTCAGCACACTCCCCCTCCCAGGGGCACGGGCAGTGTGGCATGTAGTACCAGTGATAACATCCTGGGTCCCTGTGCTAGCCTAAGTAGGTGCTTAGTCCACTGAGCTATCTTGCTGGCCCTTCAAATTATTGTGTTATTCCAGATAGGTAGAAATATTCTAGTAGCTTTGAAAGCAGCTATTTAAAGTTTAGCACTTCTTTGAAACACTCTGACACTGACTGGGACTTGAAAATGTTCTATACACTTTAGGGAGTTAAAAATGCCAGCGTAACAGTGGAAATCCCAATGCTACATCTTGCAGATGTGGGAGAGCAAGTGGATCTAAGCAACGAATTGTGGCATTAGCCTCTCCGAGCCGGCCACACAGGGCAGGCAGGCTGGATGATGACTCTAACAGGAGGAAGGAGTGAGTCTCATGTACATCAGACACATCTGCTGACATCTAGAGGGCGGGACTATTGGACAGCTGCAATACAACACCCACACGAGGAGAGGCACAGCTGGCTTCCTGGTGCCTGTCTCAAGTGAGGCCTGCTGCATAGCCCTGAGGGTTGCTACAAGGAACTAGGGACCATGCCAGGTTTAGCCAAGCACCCACTCCCTGCCTGCACACTACAAAGACCTTCAGTCATGCCACTATGTCTCTGCTGTATGGTGGAGCAAGGGGTAGGCAAGAACTGATGGTCTGACCCTTACCCTGACCCTGACTTTCCTTCCACTCCATGTCCAGGGCTGTTCTGACCCCTCTCCTGCCAGGAATCAGGGACACTTGGGCAAATGTACCCAGAACAGAACACATGCAGCTAGACATGTCCTCACATGTAAGGTCATTTAATTAAAAGATGAGGCTAAATACACATGGTCATCCCTTGATGTCTATGGGGATATGTTCCAGGACTCTCCAAGACACCCAGACCAATGGATGCTCAAGTTTCTTACCTCAGATGATATAGTACTTATGTACATAGGACCTATATATACCCTTCTATATACTTTAAATCATCTTTAGATGACAATACAAAATACAATTTGAACTGCCATGTAAGTAGCTATTATGCTGTACTATTTGGTGAATAATTACAAGTAAAAGATCAGTACATGCTCAGAATAAACCCTTTTATCTTTCAATTTTTGTTTGGTTTTAGATGGTGAATCTATGGGGGCCCAGTGGGATGGCTCAGTGGTCTAAAGCGCCTGCTTGGGAAAGCTTGGGCGGCTTCAGGGACCGCGGTTCGATCCCCGGCACCACATGCTACGCCAGCCCTGCCCTCGGGGTGGGCTGAGCCAGCCATAAAAATGAGTTAATAAACAAACAAAGGTTCTGAAACAAGAAAAAAAATAAATAAAATTTAGATGGTGAATCTAGGGCCTCATATGTAGTAAGTTCTACCACTGAGCTATACCCCAAGCCTCTCAAGTATTTTTGATTTAACATTAGTTCAATCTTTGAATGTAGAGCTTATAGATATGCATAGCCAACTATGTAATATATGTGTGTGTATATATATACATATATATATATATATATGTATATATATATATATGAATATAGCTCCTACTTGTATGTAAACAAGGCTTATTACTAGCAAGTTCAAGTAGCTGTCCTGCTGAGTGTGTGTCGGGTGGCACCAACCTCCACCAGCCTCCAGGCCTCGCTGATGATTGCGTACTGCAAGCGGTTCAGAGCAAAGCCATCAATCTCCTTCAGGAGTCGCACAGGGGACTGTCCAATCTTCTTCATCAGGGTGTGGGTTTTGTCCATCGTGGCTGGAGCTGTCTCAGGGTGAGGAATCAGCTCTACCAATGGGACATAATATGGTGGGTTCACCTGTGGGAGTGAGAGACAGAAGAGACGTCAGGAAGGTGGCTTTCAGCGTGGGCTGTTGCTCTGTCTCAAGCTCAGTGAGGCAGGGGCATCTTTAAAAAAACCCTTAGATACAGCATCCAATGACAAGAAACTGGAGAAAGAAATACCTTTACAAAGGACACAGAGAAGACAACTGGAAGGTAAAATTGTGGTTTATTAAAAGGAAATCATAACAAGGTGCTGCTCCCATCTTTTATGTTTATGGCAAATCAGCTGGCTGCACCAGAAGAGGCCTCTGCAAGCAGTCATCTCATGGTCACGGCTTCTCTTGCCCCGCTTCTCTCCAGTGTCTCTCATGCCAGTATGCAGATGATTAGCTTCTCGCAAAACTTGGTATGTTTTTTCATCCTTCACATTGTACCTCTAACGTCTGCCTCCCAGCCTAGCTTCTGTTTTTAGCTCTGACAGTCACCAGGCCTAGCAGCCTTCTACTGGTGTGTGTGTGGTGGGGGGCACTATCTTCGGGAGGCCCAAGGGACACACTGGCCCAACCAAGGACTTAACCTTCAGCTCTTGTTTTTCTTGGTTCATTTTGAGAAACTGTCTATGGTGATTCACTAGTGAGAACAATCAAACTTACCAGTTCACCACAGAGCCCAGTGGACCATAGAAACCTGGTCTCTATAAGGATGGGAAGGACAGCAGTGGATGGGATGAGGGAGCCTGATATTTAATAAGAATGCTCAGTTCAGGAAAATGAAGTGTCTTAGAGATGGATGGTAAAAGTGGCTGCACAGCAATGTGACAGTATATAATGGACCAGACCACACAGTTCAAGTGGTAAGCTTTATGGTATGTATATTTTACCACAATTAAAAATAAATTAAAACCAGGTCTCTGATTATATTCCTTCCAACTCAAAATTCTGTAGTAATTACTCACCTCCCACTATAAGGGCTACAGCTAATTAGAACACTTGAGACTCTTAGGGATTTGGCCCTTTGCACCCCATGAAATGGGCCTCAACCCATACTTTGTGTCCCTTTACACAATCTGAGAGCTGCTGACAAGGGGCTGTAAGGTGTCTCCAGCTGTGTTGGTGTCACTCTGGTCAGAGCACGATAGCCTCTGACTGACGAGGCCCAACCCTGTTCCAGGTTCAGTGGTGATGGGGGCTTTTAGTGTCACACAATAGAGAGATGATACAGTTGAAGGACCCCTACTTAACAGGCTAAAGGACAGACAGGCTTCCTGGGACAGCTGGGCCCTTCAGCAAGGAGACACGCCCTCCAGAAATGGGGAAAGACACACACCTAGCTAAGAAGGCACTTTCTGAACTGTTCCAGAAGATGGTCTGTGGCTCTGCCTGAGCAGTTGCATGCAGCTAGAGGCAGAGAGGGCTACGGCCGCCAGGCTCTATAGGAACCCAGGAGGGAACAGCACAAGGGAAGCTTTCTTTGTCCTGTTGAGGATCTGAAACAGAGCCCACACGTGTGATTGCAGATAGCACAGCGCACCAACAGAGGCTTCCTTCACTCCCTCTCTGCAGATAGAACCAGCCAGCCCCACAGGTAAGTGGCTGACTCTCCCAGGAGGCAGCCAGGCCATTGACCATTCATCCTCACAGCATGGGGGTGGGGCAAGGCCTCTTCCACTTCCCAGGGCAAAGCACAGGCTAAAGACACTGGGTGGAGGATACTGAATGCTCTATGTTTTCAGACTTTCTGCAGCCAGTGCTCCTATCCCACAGAGACAGCTGAAAGGAGCCCTGTGAACAGCAAAAGCACAGGCTTGGACTAGGTAGCAACATGCAGATGCTCAAGGAGCAGACAGACACACACCTGCCCCAGGGATGATAAGCCCATCAATGAAACATGTAAGTCACCACCAATACCAGGTGGAATGTCCTCCATGTCAGACAGAAGGATGAGCCAGAGAAGGTCCAAGTGAGGGACAGGTAGCAGGGACCCTCAGCACCAAGTAGAGGAAGGAAACTTGGTCTAATTCCAGGCTGCCCTGGTGCACAGCGGCCTCTACGAATGTATGCCTCTGCCCAGGCTCGTCTTCACATGCAGGATTGCCCTCTCAGCAAGAAGACCACTGTCAACACCTCAGACCACCATGTTCCACATACTGAGAAAGGCAGGGAAGAGAAGGGAGAGCTTGAGAAAGTGTGGTATCAGAGGAACTTTCACTACTCTGACCAGTGGCTGCTATTGGTTCTAAACACAGGCTACAACTGAAGGCAACTTTGAGACAATTCTGACCAACATACCCCATGGCCACACTCTCAACATGGGAATTCCAGAGACAAGAAAGATAAGGAAAGTTACTACAAGAAACACTTAAGAGGGAGGATGTCCAGGACAGAAAAAATGGGCACATGAATACCCTCTTCCCAGTCCTCCTGGCAGTGTCCACAGCCACTTTTGCTGGCTTCAGCCTAGGAAGCCACACTAAGGCCCCATGTGAACTACTCTGGAGCAGACAGCACACACCCACCAGATGCTGCTTTCTGCTTGCCCTCAGGTGTGCAGATGTCCAGAAATCCTGCTCCTGCCCCTGCAAAAGGTACCTGAGAAAACAAGTGGTGTCAGAACATGCTGGTAAGAGGCTTCCCTGGGTAGGCAGGGGTGGAGACTGCAATCTTTTGCAATTGCTTAATATCTGCTTTGTCAGGGCCCTTCGGGGACATGAGCAAACTTCCTTTTTCCTTCAACCTACTTCCTAATCAGGCAAAGATCACAGAGGGCTGAAGAGCTGAGGCTGAGAGCTAAGTGCTCAGCTCTCCACCCTGGCCTAGGAGGCTGAGGAAGTTTCTGGGACTCTCCAAGGTTAACAGTGGTTCTTGATTATTAGAGCTGTCTGTCTGCCTTACTCAAGATGGCTTTTTCCTAGGCTCCAGAAGTTGTGGAAGGATCAGTTCAAATACAGGAAAAAATATAGGAATACAGGAGAGAGAGACAAATAACAAGCTATCTGATATGCTTTAGTTAACAACTGATTTTGTTTTGAATATTTTATAAAAACAACAAGAAATTAATTTTTAAAATAAAGTTAAGGCTTACTAAATAGTTCCAGGATGGGCCACGGGATAGAGGGAGGGGCATCATTTGAGTAACTGTTCCGCTGGTTGAAACAGAGTAGATTGAGTCTGGAATTGTTTTGCCCGTGAGATACTTTAAGGAAGAGATATGGGGATAATGTCGAAGAACCCAAGAGGCAGTTTCTGAACAGTGTAATAATTTCTGAATAGTTTTAAAAATTTACTTAGAAGTAAATCATTGATTAGAAACTATCCCTCCTGCTTCAGCCACTGCTGCACATCCAGGGCCATCAGTGTTCCCCTCCTGCTACCTTTCCAAGCGTGTCTCCACCACAGACCTGCTGCTCTGTACCTAAGTTGGTCCCAACTGTTCAGAGTCACTCAGAATTCTTCATAATTCAGCTACAAGTTGAGCATCTCTAGGCTGAAAATCCAAAATGCTCCAGAAATCTTAAACTTTTAGGCACTGACAATGTTAAAAAAAAAAAAAAAATGGTGGGGGAGGTGTTACATCATTTTGAATTTTGGATTTTTTGAATTAGAGATGCTCAACTGGTAAAGTTCATATAAGCATTCTGAAATCCAGCTGTCCATCCCAAATCTGAAACACCCCTATGCTCAAACATTTTGGGTAAGGGGTGCTTGACCTAAATTCCCAAGTTCCCCAGACTTCTGCTGCTTTCTAAGTGCAGCTTTCCCCAGCGATGCTGTCTCCTCAGCACGCTGCAGCCTGTGCACATGCTTGGCTGGGGTTTGCTTATACCCTTCCCTAGCTCCAAACACTCAGAACCCAGCCAGGCTGGAACTGCTCTACCAAGTGGCTTTTCCTCCACTTTACCCTGTGACTCTCTCCTGGGGTGGGAGTCTCCCCGGTTAATTCCAGAAAACAGAGAAAGGGAATAGTGGCCAAAAGTCAAATCTCATGAGTCAGAATTTCAGGAGAGGGACCTTAATCTGACTGTTAACAGAAGTTATCCTATTCTGAATTGGGTTTGGTAACACAGGACAAGTGATATATCTACAAAATCCTTTTCAGTGTGTACACTGTTAAGGTAGCATTTTTCCCTTGGTGGTGGAATTATTTATTTAGTAGTCAGCCTCCTCAGCTGCATGACAAGTTATCTGAGGATGTGTTAGGTACATGAACAAAAAAATCTGAAGAATTTCATAGTCTTTATAAAAATGCTGATATCAGCTAGGGAGATAGCTCAGTGGTCCAAGTGACTGCCTGGCAAGTGCAAGGACCTGAGTTTGATTCCCAGTACCACATGCTGTGCTAGCCCCAAAACCAATCTGAGCTATGTAGTGAGACCCTATACCAAATAAATAAATAAATAAATAAATAAATAAATAAATACAATGAACATATTTAATTTAAAAAAATAAAAAAATAAAAATGCTGGCCCGGCCGGGTAGCTCAGTGGTTTAAAGCGCCTGCTTGGGAAAGCTTAGGCAGCTTCAGGGACCACGGTTCGATCCCCGGCACCACATGCTGTGCCAGCCCTGCCCTCAGGGCGGGCTGAGCCAGCCATAAAAATGAGTGAATAAACAAACAAAGGTTCTAAAACAAGCAAAATAAATAAATAAATAAAATAAAAAATTCTTTAAAAATAAATAAATAAATAATGCTGATATGATCTTGATAAAGCAATTCAAAATACAGGAGGATCTGAGATACAATACACTCCCCAAGTTTATAAAAACTGCTTTGCTTTGTTCTTCTTTGTACCAGGAATTGAACTCAGAATTTGCACTGTGTAAAAAGTGTTTTTGAAACAGTTTCCGCTATGTTGCCCATGCTGACCTCAAATTCCTAGGCTCCAATGATCCTCACACCTCAGCCTCCTAAATAGCTGCCATTACCAGCACTTCCCACCACTCTGCCTCCTTAGGTTTAAAATACTCACTGGATGAGCCACGAGGCACTGTTTCACATGTGTCAAACCCGCAAAGAGTTTGGAAGGCAAGAGGCAAGAGCTTGAACTGCTTAAGATGACTGTATCATCCACAATGCGATCTAGCTGAGCAAAGATCTTCTTCTTCAGTTCTAGATTTTCTGGAACACACTCCTAAAAAAGACAAAATAGATTCAAATGATAACCCATGATCTCTGAGAACAGTGAGGCCCCAAGTAGGGCAATGCATGTCTACTACATTCCTAAAAGGATCCAGCTTGAAAATCATGGTTCAGAACACACTACCCTAACATAAGGCATTTGGTATTTGAGAAAACAGCAGAAACAGGGAGGTCTCCTTGACCTTTATTCTCCACTCTCTGAAACCAGCTGTCAAAATAGTTCTCTGCCCACCCCCAAAGCAGGAGACCCTAACATGAGAGATTAGGGGTGGTGTGGGGATAGAGAAATAAATTTGGATCAGTTACTGCAGGTAACAAGAGAAAAGAGCATCCTTGTCTCTGAAGGCACAGAGTCACAGGAAAGAAGCCAAACACAGCCCTTGCTAATCCCCTAGCTCATGACTATTAGGTCAGACAGTCTTCTGTAACCAAACCCCATGTAGCCATCCACTCTTCACCAGACCTGAGCATCAAGGACAGACTTCCTTGTGTTTTAGGGTTTTTATTTCTGCAGGTTCCATGCCTTGTAAAATTTCTTCTAAATAAACTGTACACTTCCCTTTCAATAGTCTAAATTTAGTTATAAGGACCTCAGCCTTGAACCTCAAAGTGTGTACATAAAAGATTACTTTTTCTTCCCTATGAAAACAACAAGTGAAATTAGAGAATGGAAAAAGCCACTAAACACATGGGAAATTCTGAGTCCTCTGGAAAGGGAGTGATCAGTAGCAATACTTTCTACTATTACAGAGGGCTGAAAATTATCATCAGGAGCTTGCTGGGCGACTGGGGCGCAACTCAGTGGCAGGGTATCTGCCTAGCATGTGCAAGGGCCTGGGTTCCACCTCTGGCATCACAAATAAAGACATGAAGTCTGCCAACTGAAAAGTATCACCATAGAAAAGTGCCAGCTATGTGGGGATAGATTCTACACAGAACTCACAGCAGCAGCCCGAGCAAACTACTACAAACCTCAGTCAACTGCCATCATACTTCTCCTGTCTTCTGTCTGTTCTGAGCAACAGATCTACTGGTCTTTTGAGAAAAATAAAGCTTGCCTTTATGAAATAAAGATATAATATTACCAAAAGGTTCTCTGAAAATCCATCTCTAATTGAGAGTCCTTTCTTTTGTTTCTAATCATTGAAAATTACTTTAATAGGGGTGGGGTGGGGATAGAGAAATAAATTTGGATTAATTACTGTAGATAACAACTGCCCTGAAATTCTAATTACAGAGCTGGATGTGAGAGAGATGACAGCCTCATGTAGCCAGGGCAGGCCCACAGGGAGATGTGCTGTGGCCTACCCCATGTAGCCATCCACAGGTTAGTGGACCCCAACCCAAGGTGGATGCCAGCAGACAGGTGGATGTTCATGTTCCTCCAAGATCACAGAAGCACTAGGGTCATTCTGCTGCTTCTGCCACCTGTACCTCTGGGAATCATACCAGAGTGGAGTCCCAGCTCAACTGGGGACAACAGGAGCAAGAGGTAAGGCAGCCTGAACTCTCGCCATCCCCTGATGATTTCAGCTTTGTGAATCTCACTATGATCCAATTACCACTGATCAGTCAACTGGGTGCTTTCCTAAAAATGCAGTGTTTCAGAACCTTCCCTATCCCGAACATACTGAGTCAGTCATGGGATGATTGTGGAGCCAGGTATCAGCATGTTTAACAAGCAACCTGGTGACTCCCAAGCTTGGGAAATAGAATTCTAATCTATGGATCCAGTGTGAGTTCTCACTATCCTTAGGGGAAAAAAAAAATGGGTACTCTCTCAACATTTGGTGCCAGCAAATGTACCCAATAGGAGCTTCTCTCCACTGCCATGTCAGTGTGGCTCCTCCACAAGTACACCCTGAGGGGAAACAGAGGTCTACTGGCTTCATGGACACTTCTTGGCCTCTCACTACCTGGACAATTTGGAATTAAAGTGTTAAATTTACATATCATGTAAGGTGGTAAAAATAATTAGAAGTATGCACAAATAGAAATTTAGTGTTGAAGTACTTCTGTAAATTATATCTGAATCAATCCACAGAAATAAAGAAAATCTTTTAAAGTTTGATTTAACTGCATCTAATAGCTCATAATACTATACTATCTAACATATTGAAACCAGCTATGTGGATACAGGACATATGAATTTACTTTATGTTATCTGTATGATTTTTTAAAATATTTATTCAAAGAAGAGGTAGTCAATATCATGTTTGTAAAGACTTTCAAAAACTATAATCCAGCCACATGAAATTGTATTGAGAACAAAAGGTCACATAAGCACCACATTTCAAAGACAAGAAAAAAGTGGAGTCATTTAAGAACTGTAAAGCCCTTTGTATTAAATTCTCTTATCAAGCAGGGAAAAAGAGCTACAGTAGCTGGCTGGACATATTGAGTCATTCCTGGATCAGTTAAGTTTGCAAGTTGGGTTAAGTTTAAATGGAGCCTTGTAGCCATGCCAGAGTCTAAGAACGATGTAGATCGCGTGCAAGCTAATGAAAGGGCCCTGGTGAATGGCCTCATTGTGAAGTTGTCATGCAGATTCTCCCCTGAAATTCTATGCCTTTCTTCAGATCGTCTGATTATCAAAGAGGCAAGAAAATTTGAACCAGAGGAAATCCAAACCTACTAGAATTATGTAAGAGTTTTCAGTAGCACTTTGGCTTACAGTTTGCTTGTTGCTATTGCTGTTTTTAAGGGTAACCCACTTGTATGAGATTGTCAGGGCAGGGCTGTCACTCCCCTGCCCAGACCACACCTTCAGGCCATTCCTTACTTTTCACTCAGGCACATTGCTTGCAATTCAGATCTGCATCCCCAGCTGGCAGCATATCACTCAGTGTGGAGAGTGTGCTCTGCCCCTAAGGCCTGAGAGAAAGGCCAGGAAGAACAGCAGACGCAAAGACTGGAGCCCAACACAGCTCTGGCTCTCTGAAAATCCACCTGCCGGTCTTCTCAGCTCAGTCTTCTCATTTAGGTGCTTTTGCCTGAGAAAGTCACCATGTGTGTGAAGTGTTGCCAATTACTATACCAGGTAGCCATCCGCTTGCCTTCACCTCCCTAGACTTCAGCAGTGTCTCTCAAAGCCCTGCTGTTTGCTCACCTGCTTACATTTTGTTTGAGGGCAGAAGATGCAACATATGGAACCACCACAGGCATGCCAGGTTATGACGAGCAAATCAAAATTCTGGCAAGCAAAGCACAATAAAATTTTCCCAGTATTAACCATGTATGAAAAGGAACTTCCTCCAGCTTACCCTCTCAGGCTCAGCTAGAAGCAGCCGGGGAGGTTAAATTTCAACGCATCCCTTTTCCCTTCCCTTCAGCAGAGGAGAAACTGATGCTATGACATGTGTAATCATTAATTCTAACTTTTTCAA
This sequence comes from Myocastor coypus, assembly GCA_004027025.1. Classification (NCBI taxonomy): domain Eukaryota; kingdom Metazoa; phylum Chordata; class Mammalia; order Rodentia; family Myocastoridae; genus Myocastor; species Myocastor coypus. The sequence goes on along the minus strand of PVJA010004426.1, from coordinate 48,225 downwards.
AGTAAGTCATGAATAAATGTCTGTGTTTTATTGAAAGTACCCAGGCAGTTTAATTCATAAGTTGCAAAGCAGTGTAGTCATGGCAAGTCAAAATACTAATTCCCAGGTTAACTTTGCAAATTTACATATTTGCTATGTAATATATATTTTCCAAAAGTGTATGAAATAAATGATAAAAACAAAATGGTGTTGAGCCCCCACCATCTATCTAGGCATTTTAAATAAGCATCCTGTCACTAGAAAATTTATATTCGCTGATGCAAATATTTGGAAGTTATCTTCAGTGTGCTTTCCAGAAAGAAAACACAAATTGGAAGACTTCAGGTATCAAAATGCAAAGAAGTTTGATGGCTAGTTTTGAAGGGGGAGAAAGACATGGTAGGGAAGGCCAGGAGAGCTACAGGCCTGCTGACCCAGGAGAGAGGGAAACTTACTCTCAGGGAAGATGAAAGCAATCTATATCACAGCCTCCATTAGTCTAATCTCTGTAACAATCTGTCTAGCTAGCACTGTGGGTTTCTTTTCACTGTTTCTCCTAAGAGCACAATCTAACAGACAGACTGCTAGGACCATACTTCTCCAGTGGTGGACACAAAGCAGGGGAGCAGAAGAAGGGGTTGTGTTGGTCTAGAATAGAGTTTAATGTGTTAAGAAAAAAGAAAGGGAACAGGTATATTAATTTTCAATATCACAGGTAATCAGTGGCACTCTACCTTAACCTATGGCTCATTTTTTTTCTTTAAAAATCAAATTTTAAAAATGTAAAACCTATTTTAAATACTAAAGATATCTCTATAGTTATCCAGATTAAATTGTACCCAATCATGAGAGACTTCCAAAATGAAGATCAGTGCAGAGTGTATTCAGGAACTGACTCCTGGGGCTTAGATTCCACCTCAGGGATTTCTGCTGTTAGCCTTCAAGAGTGACCCAAGGGATCTCAGGGGACAGCATGTAGAGATGTTGATGCCACCTGCTTGTTATCCTCATTCCAGTGATATTCTAGGATATCATCCTCATTCCAAGTATATCCTAGTTTCTTTTACAAAATCATTGATGTAGAATTTAGATGCTTGACATTAAACAATAATATAATTAAAAATAGTTCACTGAAGCCTGTAAAATTATCATAAAGTTTTATTGAATTTCTAATAATTTTAGTGGGAAAAAAGCATGATTTTTTTAAAGAATTTTTTTATTTTATTTATTTATTTTTTTTCTTGTTTCAGAACCTTTGTTTGTTTATTCACTCATTTTTATGGCCGGCTCAGCCCGCCCCAAGGGTAGGGCTGGTGCAGCATGTGGTGCCGGAGATCAAACCGCGGTCCCTGAAGCCGCCCAAGCTTTCCCAATCAGGCGCTTTAGACCACTGAGCCATCCCGCCCGGCCCCCAAAAGTATGATTCTTTTTAACAGCCAGTTTTGTTTTGTTCTTAAACATGGTGTTAGGAATAGCATGAAACAAAACTGGGGAAAGAATCTTGACATGGAGAACAAGTTTTTAAGAAAATAAAGGATTTCAGTAACTGCAAGTAGCTATCACTATTATCAGTGAGAAATAGCTTTGAGTTGTGGGTGCTGAGATTCTGGGAGGACTGCGCAAGTTATTTTATTGGCTTGTTTTTCTGTCTCTAGGTTGGACATGTCAAGGCACTTCCATCAGTGACTTTTGTTCATGGTGAGGCAATTTACAAAGTTACAGAGAGCAGAGAGTGAGCTGTTTGTGGTTGAGTGGGAGGGAGAAAGAAATTAAAACAAACTCTTCTCATTGAAATTTAGCTCTTTTTAGCCAAAGTTCAGAGCCTTAATACACATATCTCATTATTGCTTTGCATAAACAGCTGTTCGTATTTGATATACAGTATTTTATTAGGATAAGAAAACTCTGGTTTGTTGTTAAGTACCAGTACCATAAAACCAGTTTCACTTGTGACCATAATCCTCAATGATAAAACAGCTGTTGCCTACTTTGAACAGGAATAATATATTTAAGCCCGCAGTTATACGTATCTGAGGTCTAGCCATCTGTCCACAGTAGAAAGGAAAAGTGAAGCTATTTGTGCCTACAGTTGCAAAAATGCAGCATAGCTTTTAAAAGTTACTCCAAAGGATTCTTTCATCTTAAAGAGATATACTTTCTGTTTAGATGCTGGTATAGGATGTTTGCAGTAAATGGAAAGGTGGTATTTTAAGTATAGAGCTTTTCAGGCTTAGCTGTACTTACAGGCTTCAGGTAGAAATTCCATAGCTTCTTCTAGAGATATTCTGGCTATTTTCATTAATTTAAAAAAAACTATATAATTACCTTATTAACCACAGCATAAGTTTTATTTAGATCTGGCAGTGAGATGTTATGTTTTCCCTTTCCTGATTCTGTTCTTAGCTATTCAATCTCTTTTCCTTATCCATGTCATTAAAAAGAAACACACTCTTATTGTGCTTTTTAAAAAGAGATTTTTAATTCTGCCCTTATAATGAACATTTGTTTCATTTGGTTTTAAATTTGTTTTCTTATAAAATGCAATCAATTTGCCTTTAATGAGTCTTATCTGGCCTTTTCTATAGGTTGAGTTTTTAATAGAGTTAATCCAGCCTTTAATTTTTTGATGTGATTCTTGTTCTATGGCAATATGAGTGTTGTAAGTGAATCAATGGATTATAGGATGGCCCTTTCCTATTCTTCTACATCAGGGGTGGCAATGAAGAGGCACATTCTACTGCCCCAGGTCCTTACCTGAGACCTCCCTGCCCTGAAACTGCAGTCTACTGCAGGTATCAAGGAAACAACAGGTGGAGTTCCTACCTCAAATGTGTGCCTTACATGGACCCACAAAATGGAGGCCTTTGGAATTCTGTGTGATGTTATTATGTGTGATGTTATTATGTAAACATTTTGGGTTTCAACCACAGTTCCTGATCCATAACTCTTTCCCCAAGGAAGGCTGTAAAACTTGGAATTTTTCTCCCACAAGGAAGGTCATAAAAACTAATCTTTCCCTGCCTTCAGCTGGCCATAAAGAAACCATTTGACCTACCTGGTCTCATCCTGGGTCATAAGAGCCTCCTCATTCCAGTGGGAGGGGCTATACAAAGACCAAGCAGAAGGCTAGTAGCATGGGATCACATCCTTTCTGTCTGATCACATTTTTAGATGTTGTTCATGCTTCAAGGATGACCAGTGAAAGCCCAAACAACTGGATTCTAAGAGCTTCTGGACAGCAGGAAGTGTGAAGTGTCCCACAAGAGGAGTTCTGGAGCAGGCAGAGGCTTGTGCATCCTCTCCCCTGCCCACATTCACCCCATGCATCCTTTTACCTTCCTCCTTTGCAACATCCAGTATACTAAACTAATAAATGTGTTTAGCTGACTTTTGTGAGCTACTGACCTAATTAATCAACCCTAAAGAAGTAGCTGGTCAAATGCTCAGGTAAAAGCCCCCAGGACCAGCAAAGTGGAGGTCCCAGAGACTAGACAGATATTACTTCCAGGTAGGTGGTGTCAGACCTGATATAGGAAAACATTAGCTGGTGTCTGCTGCTGCAATGGTATCTGTTGTTGCTTGCTGGGGGCAGGGTATTTCTAGAGCACAGTAATTGCCACATGAGAGCAAAAGAAGAACACATACCTATACATTCAGCTTAATAATAGTCCTGATGTTTTACTTCCCATTAGGAAAGGTAATGGGTAATTTTTTTCTTCATTTTTTAATTTATTTAAATTTAACAATGGTCATAATACATATTTTCATCATCAGATCAGTTTAGATTAATAGATATAGGTATATAAGATTGATTAAACAAACATTAACACTTTCAATAAACATTACTTCCCCCCCCCTTCTTTTTTTAACAGTTGACACATTGCATATTGTCCTCACAATAGTTCTACAGAGCACAGTGTGTGGACATGACCCACCTTCCTATTGATGTTGCTAAGAAAAAAAAGAAAAGAAACTTCTTCTTTTTGAATTAAGAGGAAGCAGATGCATACACAATCCAATGTTCCACAGTTGCAGTGGGCCACCAGTGAAGCTTGCAATGTTGGAGGCTATTGATCCAAGCCTCCTACAGCTCACCTCATCAATCTAGCTCTGCGTTTCATGCATTGTAACTAAGCTTTTTTTTTTGCTGGGTGATCAAGGGCAGGTCAAAGCAGGACCAGTATAACAAAACATTCATTTTTTTGTATCTTCCAAGGTCAAATCACCTCAGGATTAACTTTGGGACCATATACAGTACTTTGTAGAACTGTTGTTAGTGTCAGCCTTTGGGACAAGTCACAGTAATGTGTAATTTTAGAGAAAAAAAATTAACTTAAATGTAGATATGTATTTATTGGTTTGTCTGTGTATTGAAAATTGACCATTAGCCTATAACAGAATTGCACTAAAATGAGAATTTTACCAGCTTTCCCCACAGGGTAATGAAACAGACAAAATGCATACAACCTTGAAAACAAAAGTGGATAGGCAATTCCATGTGAATGTTTTCTCAGAGAGAGAGATGGAGACAGAGACAGAGACAAAGATAGAGAGTGCTAATAATTTTTCTCCCACAATCTGATGAGGACTTTTTGTTCTGGTGCTTGGATAGGGTTGAAAATTAAATACCTCTAAATATTTCTGTATAAAACAAGTCATCCTTTGAAAAGAAGAGCTGAGCTGTCAGGAAAGTAAGGAAAAGCACCAGATGGATAAACAAGGAAGCTGAAAATCAAAGCAGCCAGCATAAGAGCCATGCTAAGAGCACTGGGGAGGGAGAAGACTTCAGTGTCTTAGGGTGAGGGATCAAAAACCTTCAGGAAAGTTTGAAACCATGGGTCACATGACTCAAGAAACTGGAGCCAAGACCTGGAAGACACACCCAGGCTCCTCAGAAGGCTCATCTTTCGGGGAGCTAGTCCAGGAGTTTAAACAAACAGCCCACCTGCTGAGGGTGCAAGCTGGTCTAGGTCTTGGCTCCACCTAGGAAGGTCACAGGGGAGAAGGAGGGTAAATGAAGATGTGCACAGTAATTCCACCTAGTGCAGCACTCGGAGTTGTACTACACAGGGGTCTAGACACTCCCCAGTCAAGAAAATAACACAAAAATTGCTATTAGGCTATTGACCAGCTTACTAGTCACAAACGCAGACTCTGGAGGAGTACTTTCTGAAGGAGGCTACTTTATTTTTTAGTTTCACAAAGTAAGAGCTCTACGGAAGAAAATGCATAACCCAAAATTATAAAACACATGAAACCACCTAGACAGAACAAACACAGGCTCGGATAACAAAGAACCAGGTTCAACTACCATGCAATTATGACAGATTAATTTTTTAAACTAATCGATAAACTTGGAAATTTAAAATAAACTTATAAATAACTTATGGATCAAAGGCGATCCTACTACAAAATAAAATATGCTTAAAACTGAACACATTTGAAAAGCAGAAATCAATAGAATATATGTTGAATGCAGGAGATCATTACCAAACTTAGTTCTTTGAAAAAGGCTAAGATTAGCAAATCTCTGGAAAAGCCTTCTCTACCAATAAGATAAGAGATAAAAACTTAGGAGTTCCTTTTTTCCCCCCCTTTTTTGAGACAGGGTCTCACTATATAGTTCAAACTGGCCTTGAGCTCACTTTTGTAGCCCAGGCTGGTCTCAAACTCGCACCGATCCTCCTGTCTCAGCCGCCCAAGTGCTAGGATTATAGGTATGCACCATCATGCCAAGCTCAGGCTCAGGCTGTTCCTGTACTCCTCTGTACTGAGAAATCACCACCAAGTCCATGATTTAGACCACTGACTGACTTCTACCAGCCTGTCTTCATGGGGATGCTTTGCAGGCACCCCAAATGCATCTCATCTGATCCCAATTTCCAGTACCAGCTGGAATACAAACTTCCCCAAAGAGAAAGTAAACCCTTAAATACTCTATTAATTTAATGACCTGTGAGAAAATACCATAATTCCAGTCTTTTGCCCACAAAATACTAGGCCTGCACTAGTAAATCTTTTTAGTTTGTAAAGTGTTCATACATTAAATCATGAGATTAAAATCTTATAATCAGTAATATGGATTATAATATCCTAAAGCCAAGTAATATACTGTTACTGAAATTTTTTACTGATCATATACTGATTAATATATTCTTTTTTTTTTTTTTTTTTTTGTCTTTTTGAGACAGGGTCTCACTATGCAGTTCAGGTTGGCCTTGAGCTGACTTTTGTAGACCAGGCTGGTCTTGAACTTGCACCAATCTTTCTACCTCAGCCTCCCAAGTGCTGGGATTACAGGTGTGTGCCACCACGCCCAGCTTGATTAATATATTCTTAATGGTATCTTAAGACCATTAGCCACCTCAACAGAGTATGACTTATGAATAAACATGGTACAAACTCCAGGACTGGAGAAGTTTTCCAGTTTTGTATTTTAAGGTTATACCTCATATGCAGAAGAAAATACAATATTAGCAGAGGCCCATGGTTATAGTCTATAGTTAGAGTTCTTGCCTAGAGTGTAGGATTCAACTCCCAGTACAGCAATAATAAAAAGAAAATGAGCATAATACAAAACATATTTAGGATTAGCATGAAGAAAATGGTTAGATGAAGCAGACAGCAGTAGCATAAAATAGAATTCAAAAACACAGATTACATTTATGTATTTTTTTCTTTGTGGCTATATTTGTAGTTCTCAGGATATCATCTGACACAAACAACATATTCAATGAATAATTTTTGAATAAATTAATGAATGAAAAATTCTGTGATTATTGTAGCTGATTACATTATTTTGGAGGACATGGCTAAAGTCAGCTGGAGGAAGAACTCTGACATATAAACCTGACTTCAAGCATCTTACAAGACAATCCCAGTCAATCCTGGACCATATGTTTAAAATACACTTTTATTAGCCATGGACTGACAGTTTGTTCTTTTCTCTTATGTTTTCACTGACTTAAGTATACAAAATGGACTGAATGATGGACCTTGAGATGCTCTGAATCTAAAACAGACAACACCACGCCTGGCATCAACACATGCATTCATTTGCCAAAGAATTCTACCAGATTAACTGGACAGCCACAGTCTGCTTGTTAAGAAGCATGTTCTAAGGGCCTAAAAGACACAGAACAAGTCATTGTGATAGCGCAGGCAACCTGCACTGTAACAGAAGTAAGAGAAGGCCAGACAGTGGCATTCGTCTAATTTGATACTATGAGGCCCAGCTCCGGCCTCTCCAAAGTCACTCAAGTGAAAATCTCACACCAGTGGTAGTAGAAGGACTCAAGTGTCTCCAACAGTCTCTTTAACACACAGCCCTGGGCTGGCACTACACAAAGCAATGGATATAGAGCACAGACTTCTGCTTTTGGTAGTGATGCAGACCAAGCTGTTTTAGAGAAACCCTTCTGCTGAGAACAACCCCCAAAAAGGTCAAAATCAATTTGAAGATACTAGAAGGCACCAAAAACAGTGAAACACTGCAGGGCCAAGACCCAGGAAACAGGGACGCCCAAAGACTGCTAAGCCTTACACTTTGCTTCACTTCTCCCTTTGATAATATGGCCTAGTTCAAAAAAGGGGGAAATGGTTTGTTTTTAATAAATATTCTGAGTGTTGGAGAAACGTTTGGCATTGCAGGTCCAGAAACTGCTCCAGGCTTCACCCTAGGATTAAGGTCGGACAGCCAGATAGCTCAGTGGATTAAAGCACCTGCTTAGGCAGACACAGGGATCGATGGTTCCTGGCCTGCCATGCTGGCCCCACCCTTGGGGCATGCTGAGCCAGTGATTGAAACTGGGCATGGTGGTGCATGCCTGTAATGCCAGCACTTGGGAAGCTGAAAACAGAAGAATAACTGCAAGTCCGACCTGTGTAGTAAGTCCCTGTAGCCCTGTAGGCCTTGCCCTAAAATACATACATAAATACATACATACATACATACATACATACATAAATGTAACAAGAAACAGTTCTGTCCTCCCAGGCACAGAGCCCAGTCTCAACAGTTCTCACTGCAGGGCTGAATTAAGGAGTCATATTCCCAGCCTACCCGCCTTCTAGTGGAGAGCCTCTGGAGAAAGAGACTCACAGGACATTCAGATAAGGGTGTTACCAGATATGAACTTTGAAATAACTAATAGTTAATATATTTAAGGAACTAAAAGATATTGAACAATTTCAGTACATATATACATGTACTAAAATCTATACAAAGAGTCAAATGGAAACTCAATCAGAAACTACAAGTAACTTAGATGAATTTAAAAACCTGTTCTATTTAGTTAAAGAAATAATAAAGTGGAAGAAACATCAGGATAAAATATCCACACTAAAGAACAGAGAGACAAAAGAATATAGAAAGGGCATAAGAAACATAAAGATATGTTGAAAAGTTCTAATTATAAATAAGTGCAAACCTAGAAAATGGGCAAGAGAGAAAGAGAGAGACAGAAAGGCAAGGTGAGAGAAAGGGAACGAGGCAGAGGGAGAAAGAAAGAGGATGCCAATACCATAGTATACCAATGAATGGCAGACTGGAACAGAGGAGTGCAGTGATAATTTTCAGAACTGATTAAGAAAATTGCTATAGGCCGGGCATGGTGGTGCACGCCTGTAATCCTAGCACTCGGGAGGCTGAGGCAGGAGGATCGGTGCAAGTTCGAGACCAGCCTGGGCTACAAAAGTGAGCTCAAGGCCAGCCTCAACTGCACAGTGAGACCCTGTCTCAAAAAGACAAAAAAAAAAAAAAAAAGAAAAAAGAAAAAGAAAAGAAAAGAAAATTGCTATAACATGAGCATGAGAATTCATCCATCCTGAGTATGAGATACAGGGTAATTAAGGCTAGCCCATTAATGAGTATTCAATGGATGGGAAAGAATACAAGACACAATGTTATTTGAATAAAGCATATAATAATCTTCCTAAAACTTGATAAAATGTACATAAAATATTAAAAGGAAATATACACAATAGTAATAAGGACTCCATCTCTGGGCAGGCATACTAATAATTCTCTTTATTTTTAATTTTCCAAGTTCCTACAACTATCATGAATTACTTATGCAATTAGAAATGCTGACTTTTGAGGGCTGGCCATATAGCTCAGTGGACTAAAGCATCAGCTTAGGCAGTACGCAGTGACAGGGGTTCAATCCCCAGTGTGCCATGCTGGCCCTTCCCCCATGGGCACCCTAAGACAGTAAGACTGGACGTGGAAGCACATGCCTGTAATCCCAGCACTTGGGAGTCTGAAAACAGGAAAAACACTACAAGTCTGATGTACATATTGAGACCCTATAGACCCTGTACCAAATATACAAAACAAAGAAAGAAAGACAGATAGACAGACAGAAAGGCTGACTTTTGAGTATAGGAAATGCTTCTGTATTACAGAAAGACAGAAATTATGTTAAAGTACATAATTTTATGACTCATTCGTCAGTACGAATCACCCCAGTGTCCAAGGGGGCATGAGTTCCAGCACCCTTACTGATACCAGTATCTGTGACTGTTCCCTTTTATAAAATGGCTGGGGTCTTATAAAGGCCCCACATACATTCTCCTATATACATAAAATAATCTATAGATTATCATGCTTAATGAAATGTAAATGCTATGGAAATATTTATTATACTATATAACTTAGGGAATGACAATCCAAATCCAGCTCATTATACAGACACAGTTTATTTCCAAACTGTTTCTGATCTGTGGTTAGTTGTATACTTGGGTGTGGAATGCATGATGTACATAGTTGGTGTTATGGTTTATGTCTAGTTGTCCCCCCAAAGCCTCATGTAGTCATTGGGCGGGGAATTCTATAGATTGAGACTTGACTCATGAGTCACTGGGATTATGTGTTTTAGTAGGGATAGGATTATCAGTCTGAGTAAGGCTGAGACTATGGGTGTGCTCTAGGGCAGATATCCTAAGGCAGAGAGCCTGAATGTAATATAAAGAGAGACAGAGAGACAGACTAGAGTTGTTGCTCTCTGCTGCCCTGTTTATTTGGCTACCTCTGCCACCATTTTGTTGCTGTTCCACTGCCATGAACTGGATGCTCTCTGCCCTGTTCCACTCAGCCTTGGGCCAGCCGAATATGGACTGAAACCTCCGTGAACTGTGAGCTAAATAAACCTTTCCTTCCTTCATTTTGAGTGTTGGGTATTTGTCCCAGCAACGAGTAAAAAGTAACTAAGACAGTTGGGAAAAAAAGACTACCCAATAGTGTGTATGTGTACCTGTTTGAAAGATGAGAGAGGTTTTTCTTTGTTGAGGAAATTGAAACTTAATTCAGTTTCCCAACTGAAGAGAACAGTTTCTGTTCAGCTCCCCAACTGAAGACAAAGGTTAGAATCAGCTAGACCAGCAAATCAAGTGATGACCAGTGGCAGGGTGAAAAGTGGATACAGAGGATTGGCTGTATTTGAAAACAATGGAAGGGCATACCCAATGGTATCAGTGATCTCAGAATGATACTAAAAGTTACTTTTTTCCCCTGTTTTTCAATATATTTTTTATATTAACCTTAAGGTCGGGCAATGATTAAGAATAGTGTCAAACACAACGGAGAGCCTGAGAGTCCACCTTACATGCTGGGCAGGGAGCCTGCCACAGGACAAATCATGAGACTCCTGGGTCAGAGATGAAGGCTGTATCATGCACAGGATATTCAGTAGCATGAGTTTCCTATTCATATTAGTCTTCCTCATCCCCATGGGAATGTTATGTAGGGAGATCCTGGGTTTGTGTACCAGTTGAGGAACTGGGAGCTTAGACAACACAAATATTTTATAACTGATTACAAGCAAGCCCACCTGACCTTTGCCCTATTAGAAGCTCTGTCTTACGCAAACAACTTTGAAAATATGGTCCCAGACCAAAGGGGTACTTTGTGTGTCTGCTTAGAGTGTAGAAACCCAAGACTCAAAGAGTACAGAAACCCAAGACTTGACACAGAGTATCACACACCATGCTTCCAAGTAGCCAGCCCTCATTTCCTGGGTAACTGTGCACTAAAACAAAACAAAAAGACTATATATGATAAAGTCTTGGGCCACTGATAATAAAACTGAAGGTTAAATAAAATTCTATGTTAGTTCTAAATCTCCAGTCTAAGAAAGGAAGGCACTTCCTTCCCACTGAAGATTTTGAAAATTCTTAGAGCACTAAGACTAATCAATGCAAAGCTCATCCTGGCAAACAGTTGAGAACATACACCCACCTGCAGGTATGTATTAGTCAGAGCTTCTAGGTGTACAAAATTACAATCCTCCTCGATTTAAAAAAAAAAAAAAAAAAAAAACAACTCCTGAAGCCATGAGTCACAAGTCTTAAAAGAGGATGAGTTCTATTTTGAGAACTAAGAACTTGTGTCAGCAACTTTTCACCCTGCCACTGGTCAGCACTTGATTTGCTGGTCTAGCTGGTTCTAACCTTTCTGTTCAGTTGAGCTCAATTCCCTCAACAAAGAAAAATCTCTCTCATCTTTCAAACATGTACACATATACCATTGGGTAGTCTTTTTTCCCAACTATATACATCATTTTAAAAAATGTATTTAGTATAGGGTCTACAGATTCTCACCACACACATCAGACTCATAGTGATCCTCCTGTTTTCAGCCTCCCAACTGCTGGGACTACAGGTGTGCACCACCATGTCCTGTGATTACAGGCCTGCACTGCCACACCCAGTCTCAATCACCATCTCAGCATGCCCTCGGGGCCAGGTTCAGCATGGCATGCCAGGGATTGAACCCCTAGTCCCTGTGTCTGCCTAAGCAGGTGCTTTTATCCACTGAGCCATCTGGCCACCTCTTTATATACATCATTAAACCAGTCACCACAGGACCAAAAACAAAATAAAATCCACTAAAAGCTCTTAGTTTAAAGATTAGTAAAGTAGTTAGGCAATATACAATGTATATTGTTGTCTTCATAGTAGTTGTTTAGAGTACAAGACGCAGACATAACTTTTGTAAACACTATTGATATAAATATTTCTTCTCATTGAGCTAAAAGAAAGTAGTTGTATGCATAGTCCAATATTTCATAATAGCAATGGGTTATCAGCAGAACTAGCAATGTTGGAAGCTGTTGACTTGAGCCTTTTACAGCTCAGCATACTTATCTGGATTTACTTTTTATGCCTCATGGTTAAACTTTTCTGCTGGATGGTTAAAGCCAAGGTAAAGCAAGACCTATATAACAAAACATGTAATTTTTGTATCTGACAAGGTCAGGCAAATCCTCTCAGGATTTATCTTGAACCATGTACTTTGTATTTTGTAGGACTTTTGTTAGTGTCAGCCATCTGGATGAGTCACAACCATTGCTTGACCAATTTGCTCTCTGTGAAAGCCTGAGAGAATGTTTTCTCTCTAGGTGACTCTCCCTAGGCACACTATACATCATCAATCCTTTTCCTCTGTGGCCCCATAATCTCCTTGAACAGAAAATTTGGGACACCACTGAGTTATAGCATATTACAATATAGGTTCTCTTATGTCCTGAGTCCTCACTGACCTTGAAGGGCTAAGGCCAAAATATTGGCTATCTTTGTAGCCCTTCTTTTTCTCCAATTTTTTGGTCTGCAAACTTAAGTTGTTAACCCTCCAGAGAGAAGCTTAGTGATACTACTGTTCTATAACATAGGTACTTGAGTTTAACATTACCATCTTTCTGAATACTAAATGCCTTAGACTTAACATGGAATTGGTATTTTCCATCAATCATTGATATTCTAATAAATCCCTGTAGAATGTGATAAAAAAAAAAAGTTGCACATTTTTACACAGCAATTTAGAAGTCTAACCTTATATAAAATTGTAGCAGGTCAATCCTATGGCATTTTTCCTTGTCTCTTATTCTCTTTTGTTATCCTTTTTTTGTTTTTTTAAAACATTTACCTGAAAGTATAGCAATAATTGAAGTGACTAGAAGCAACACACATCTAGAAGACCAGAATAACTGGCATCTCAAGCATGGTTTTAGTGTCACACATTGCTATGCTCAGTGTCAAAAACCTGTTGGAGATGCTTATGACCATTGTCTAATTCATCCTGTGTATATAAGTGCATGGTTTTGCTCCTGCCATGTTTCCTAACTTTTCTGCTTGCTGTCTCTTCATTGTTTAACCCTTAAGTTCTTGATTTCCATTTAGCTATGCTATGCCTTTCCATTTTTAATTCTTCTTTTGAGTTCTCACACCAGGGAGACAAGAAGGTTTTTTTTAACACTTGTATAATTGGGATCTCAGGAGAAGAGATAAAAAATAGGAAAGATGAAAAATTAAAAAAAAATTAATGCCTAAGAACATTATGAAACTAATGAAGGTCACCAAGTCACAGGTCAAAGCTCAGCAAACACAAAGGAGAATAAATATAATATCCTCTCAAAAACTTTCACTTGGCTTGGTATAATATATTGAAATTACTGAGAGGAGAAGACAAAGAAAAATATTGAAGACAGCAAAAAAAAAAAAATCACATATATAAAAGAATGTGGGGACCTTAAAAATCAACCTGAGTTTTGGCTCTTTCAATATGTAGTATAGATACTAGAATTTTAATTCACTGTCTCTTCATTGTCATCTTCCAGATGACTGGAGACAAAGGGCTTTTTGTTTTTAAGTCACTTTTCTGACCTGAGCTAAAGGGAACTGAGCTAAAAACTTGTATCCTTGGATGTATACTGTTTGCCCCAGGAAATCTAGAAGCACTGAAAAGGCCATCCTCAGCACGAGGGACAGGAAGTATTGCTGCCTAAGATGAAGGATAAACCAGACTGTTACCCCAGGCTGACAAGTATTATGTAGCAAGTAGTTGAAAACTACTTTCTAGATGAGGAGAAAAGGAAAAAATGGAACAAGATCCTTTCCGCAGGAAATGCCAAGGGAAAACAAAACACGGAGGGTAGAACAGATGTAGGAGGGTGTAAACTTCCCAAAACCCTTGAGTCAACCAGTCTTTATCTTAGACACAGTATTACTAGAAGAAATGGAAATCTTTAGTGCACCTAGGGTGCACCAAAGCAACCATGAACCTTAAAACGTACCCAACTCCTAACTAGATTAACTCATCTGTACAATGAAATCCTAGCAGGAAAGGTGAGCCAGTTCCCAGACATTAAAAATCCTTTACCTCAGCATCTACTGCCCTGTGTGGATTCAAAAACAAAAAAGTGGTAAGATATACATAAGGGCAAAAAGAAACAACACCCAGAAGACAAAGCGATAATCAGGAGAGGACTCAGATATGAATCAGATATTGGAACAATCTGATGACAAATTTCAAGTAACTATGATTAATATGCTAACGGCACTAATGGATAATTGTGCCCAGGCAAAATTGCATGGGTAATTTCAGGAGACAAATGGAAACTATTGGAAATACTATGGAGAATGCTAGAACTGAAAAACAAAGTTATATGCATAAACTATGTCTTTGACCAGCCATCCATAGATGCAACACAGGAAAGAATCTATAATTTAAGGGCCAACCAGATAGCTCAGTAAATTAAATTGCCTGCTTAGGTAGATGCAGGGACTGGGGTTTGATTCCCAGCCTGCCATGCTGGCCATGCCCCCGGTGTGTGCTGAGACGTGATAGAGACCGGGTATGGTGACACCCACCTGTAATCCCAGCTCTTGGGAGGCTGAAAAACAGGAAAGATAACTGGGAGTCTGAGCTGCATAGTGAGATCCTGTAGAGCCTGTACTAAATACATAATAATAATTTAAAAAGCTGTAACTTAAAGATTGGATGTTACCTGAAGTTATACAGCATGAAAAATAGAGAGTATAACACCAACTAAAGAAAGCATCTACACAAAATACCTAGTTATCTAACACTCATGGAATTGGGATCCCAGGAGGAGGCACAAAAAATGGGGCAGATGAAAAATTAAAAGAAATGATGTCTAAGAGTATTACAAAACTAACAAAAAGGTCATCAAGTCATGGGTCTGAGAAATTCAGCAAGCACAAAGGAGAATAAATACTATACCGTTCTAAAAACTCTCATATGGCTTGGTATAGTATATTGAAATTACTGAGAGCAGAAGGCAAAGAGAAACACTGAAGACAGAGAAAAAAGCCACATATATAAAAGAATGTGGTAAGAATTCCATTAGAATTTGTCTTAGAAATTATGCGGTATAGACAACAATGGATTGACACCTTTAAGTGCTGAAAAAAAATTGTGATATTGATACACAATGCAGTACTCTTCCAGAGAGAAGGATAAATCTGAGTTATTTTTGGTAAATGGATGCATCTTATGACCATGTTAAGTGAAACAAATCAGATACACAAGCTTAAATGTCCCACAGTTTCTCTCATATGAGAAACCCAAAATAAAGAGCAAAATAGAAGACTGATAAGAAGTAAGAAGATTTTTTCAAACAGGAGGGGAATCAACAGATGGAGGAGGCATGCAGAGGGAAAAGGGGTGAAAAAAGAATGAGTTGTGTTCATTACAAGAGTGCAGTGTGGTGGTTGGAGGGCTGTAGAGTGCAGCCTAGTGCAAGATAAATGAGTTGCTGATAGTACAACCCCAGAACTGATGCAATTTTCATGGAGCCCTGGCCACTTCCCAAAGAAGGGTGCTTGAAATTCTAATCCTGGCTCTTCTTGGTCTCTCTTTGGCTCCCTATGGTTTCATGTGATCTCTCCCCATCACATATACCTCTGCCATGATGTCATCCACCAAGATATGACATAGTCAAAGGGGCCTCACCAGAGCTACAGCAATTCTGTTTGGACTTTCAGTATCCAGAACAGTGATCTAAATAAATGTCTTTTCTTCATACAGTTCCCAGCCTCTGGTAATTTATTATACCAATAGAAAATAAACTAATGCAAAACAAATTCCTTCTAAGCATTAAAAAAACCTGCACTGACCACTTCAATATCTTATAAAGCAGACCTAAGAACAGGAATACTATAAGAGATGGAGAGGAGCAAACATAATGATAAAGGGGCCAGTGTTTCAAGAGATATAATAATTTTAAGTGTATATGTACTTAAAACAGAACTTGGGGTAGGAAGGTGGATAGAGTACAGGGCACTTGTAGAGCAACAAATACACTATGACACTAGAATGATGGATACATGTCAAAATACATTAGTCTAAGCCCATAAAATGTATACTGCTGAGAGTGAACCCCAACATAGAAGACTATGGATCTTCTATTCCATGGGTTTTATATGTCACTCTGTGGGCTCTTCTACCTACAAGTAGTAACTGTGCTTTCTTCTAGAATGTCCAGGCGATTTTAGAAATATTTATCCATACTATGCTTAGTTTCTTCATGCTTGCTTATATAATGGGAGGAGGCACAGTGGAGGCAGATGGAGAAGAGGGCTGGGTGCTGTGGAGGAGCACAGGCAGGCAGTAGACAGAGAACTGGCAGGACAGACCCTGTGCAGGGACAGGGCAGGGAAGGGGCTGCGGCAATAGCCCAGGCCAGGAGCCTTTATGGTGCTCTGACTTGGGGTGTGCCTGTGTCAGAGACTTTAATGCATAATTCAGCTCAGCAAAAATCCGGAACCCACTGTGTGTAAAATGGAGATGTCACACGGACAACCTATCAAGTGTTTAAAGACAGGCCTCACTCTGTGAATCACAGAGCAGCTGCTAAAGAGGCACAATGTCCTCTCCAGACATCTGTGCTTAGTGCTGCTGCTGCTAGATGGCTGCTGTGCCAAAAGCAGACTGTGGGAGACTACCAAGCTGCACTGCCCTGAGAAACAAAGCCCCTTCCCTCCATCTTTGTCTGACCTTTCCTTCAACCCTATTTACTGAGGTAAACAGAGCCAGCTATATACAAGACATATTCCCTTAATTGGCCAAAAGAATTTGATCAAGACTGGCTGAAGGGCCACTGTATCTCACTGTAGCACGTGGGTGAGAACTGTCCTCCCTGGCCATGGCTCGAGCCTCAAGCAAGAACCTGTAAGATTTTAGGGCTAAGAGATGAGATAATGTCACTGCTGAGGCCATGAGACTCAAAAAAAAATTATACCTTCCTGCTAGCAAAAGTGCCAGCCTTGCATACATCAAGATATTTGCTATAGCCGGGCGTGGTGGCGCACACCTGTAATCCCAGCACTCGGGAGGCTGAGGCAGGAGGATCCGTGCGAGTTCGAGACCAGCCTGGGCTACAAAAGTGAGCTCAAGGCCAGCCAGAACTGCAGAGTGAAACCCTGTCTCAAAAAAAAAAGATATTTGCTGCACCACTAACTGGGAAGCCTCAGTGCCTGATGCAAGCCTGCTGTCTCTCCTTGTGGGCATACCTGCAAAGTGTCTCTTCTCATGCACTCTACCAAGACCCCTAATTACTTCCCTGATTAGTACCAATAAAAGCTTTAGACACTTGGAATCTTGGCCTTTTCCCCCACCAAGAGCTTTGGGTCATCCCAGAGCACCTTTAACTGCAGATCACTGTCTTCTATTTCTTCTACGTGCAATACTGCTAAGTGGAGAACCTGGATCCTTTGTGGGAGGGCTGGTACAACCATGTACACATAAGAAATAAGGAGTAACAGGAATTTGTTTCTCCATTGATGATTTGATAAGATACAGAAGATACAGTTAATTATCAGAAGAGTGCTCTTCCTTCTTTCCTGGGAGGTGCTATAGGAGGACTGCTTAAAAATTACACAATTATGGTCAAGAGTAGTGTTGCATACCTGTAATCCCAGCACTTGGGAGGCTGAGGCAGGAGGATCGGTGCAAGTTCAAGACCAGCCTGGGTTACAGAAGTGAGCTCAAGGCCAGCCTGAACTGCATAGTGAGACCCTGTCTCAAAAAGACAAAAACAAAAAAACAAAACAAAAAAAGATGACACAATATGTGTATATATCAAAACATCACATGAAACCTATAAACATACAAAATTCTTATGCTTCATATATCAGCTTAAACATAATTTTAGGAAAAAGAAAAGTTAAGAGAAATGAGCAGATAACAGTGGCAAATGCTTGTCAATTCCAACTATTTGGGATACTGAGCAGGAAGATCACAAGTTTAAGGCCAACCTTGGCAACTTAGTGAGATTTCATCTTAAATAAATAAATAAATAAATAGGACTAGGGATACAAGTCAGTGGTAAATGCTTGCTTTGCATGCACAAGACCCAAAGTTCAATCCCAGTGCTAGGGGAAGAAAAGTGAAAGAAACAGCCAAAGCCAACAATTTTAGAAATAACAAAGCTGGATGACTCCTTGTCTATTTTCAAAACTTACTATAAAGGTAGGGTAATTAAGAGAAACAGACAATGGGAAGATTAAAAGGAGTAAAGGCATACAAATTTAATATGTGCATGGTGGCCCTTTAGGAAAGGAAGGTGGATATGCAAAAACCCAGTGAAATCTAGCAGCTTCTATATTCTCTTCATTGGAGACAGAGGTGAAGATTTGGGCAACTTAAGGGACAACAAATTACTTAGGGGAAAAATAAAAGGACCCTCAAAAAATATATACAGGGGGAAAAGTGAAGATACAACTCACAAGAAATTAGGAGAAAATGTTTGCAAATCACATTCCTTTTTTCTTTCTTCCTTTTTAAATGTTTTTAGTACAAGGTCTACAGGGTCTCATTTCACAGATTGGACTCATAATGATCCTCCTGTTTTCAGCCTCCTCAGCACTGGGGTTACAGGCAGATGCCACCACACCCAGTCTCAATCACTGTCTCAGCACACTGGCAGGGTGGCACTGCAAATCATATTTCTGGCAAAGGACTTACATCTAGAAATCAAGAGCTGTCAGGCCGGTAAGACAGCTCAGCAGTCTACAGCACAGGGACCAGGCATTCGATCCCAGGCCTGCATGCCGCACCAGCCCCAGCCCCAGGGCTTGCTGAGCTGGGTGTGATGGTGCATATGCCCCAGACTCACAGGCCCAGACTCAGCATGCTGTAATTCCAGTGCTGGGAAGGCTGAAAACAGAAGGATCACTATGGGTCTGAGCTGCATAGTGAGATCCTGTACCAAATACATAAAATGAAAAAAAAAAAAAAAAATAGAGCTGTCAAAGGTTACTAGTGAAATAAGCAATCAAATTTGTAAAAGGTGGACAATTATATCTAAACAGATAACTCACTACAAAAAACAAATGGGTGTCAAGCACATGGAAAAATTTTGATCATTAATGATTAGAGAAATGTAAATGGAAAACTTTTATTAGACTTTTTTCTTTTACACACATATAAAAATGGAGTTTTTTCCTTTTAGCAAAATGGTGTCTATTTCATATATTGTTCAGAAACTTGATCCCTGCCCTTTAATCTCCCAATGCTCCTTTAATAGCTGCATGGACCCTCATGGGTGTGAACTGCTAAAACAAGCATCTCCACAGATATTTAGGTTGTTTCCTATTTGTTGTTATCACCAATAATTTTGTGATTAAATACATGCAGCATTTTTTGCAACATAGGTTACAAGAGCATAGACATCGATAGTTTATTTTTCCCTACTAATTGCCAAGCTACCCTTTTTTGGGGAACATACTTGGTGGTACCAATGTAGCCCCCTGGACATTGTAAATACCCATTTCATTATGTCTTCTGGCAACTGTTCTCTCTTTTCCCTAGAGTCTGTCAATTTAATAATGTACTGAAGAGTATAATGAGTATAAAACTGTATTCTCAGAGTGGGAAGAGCAGAGTTCTCTTGGTACCGCAAGGTCCTCCACTGCCCATCTCAGGGTACTGTCCTGCCCTGCCCTCCACAGTCAGCTGATATATTAGTTTTCATTTTCTTGAATATTTTGAAGTTTATCACCTTTCTGATGATAAGATTACTTGGTTTTCCTCTTTGTGAACTACCTGTTCTTGTCCTTTGCTCATTTTTTTAAAATTGGATTCCTTGTCTTTTTCTCATTGAGTTATATTGCTTTAACAGGATGTAGACATTGCAAATATTTTTTACCTGCTCTGCTGCTTACCATTTGATATTATTCACAGTGTGTCTTGCCCTAAAGAACTTTAATCCTTACAAAGCCAGAATTTGTATTTCTTGTCCATGGACTTTATTTATTTATACTTTGCAAATCTCTTCTATCTCTAAAATGTAAGAGCTATTCTTTCTTCTAGAACATTTGAGTGCTTCTAATATTTACTTAACCCATTTTGTACTTATGTTTTCATGCTTAGCTACATAAATTACAGTAAAATTTATTAATCTTTATTAAAACCTAGCAATTCTGCATATCTGTCTCTTTCTAGATAACTGGCTCAATCACTAGGGCTATACTGGTATTACTAACATCAAACAGACACAGGCTTACCCTCAGGCAGCTTGCTATCAAGTAGAGAAGCAGCCAGTTAAATAAATTACCACCGTGCATCAAGATCAATCCTACAGCATGATAATGGAAAACTTTTAGAGCTAGGAAAAAACCTGATTTTTTTTTTAAGTATGTAAACATGAGCAAGAATGGAATGGACTTTCTCCAAGTCTTTAAGTAGAAAAGATTTTGCTTTTTTAAAAAATATGAAGTGAAGCTGGTGAGATAGCTCACCAGTCTAAAGAGCTTGCTTAGGCAAACTCAGGCAGGCACAAGGGACTGCAGTTCAATACCTAGCACCACAGCTCATGCCAGCCCTGTCCTAAGGATAGGTTGAGTCAGCAAAAAAGGTAATTTAAAATAAAAATAAAAATGAGAAATGCTGTTTAGAAACCATTCACACATTCACTATTACTAAGTAGTTTTTAAAATTAACAAAAAAGATCTCACAGAAAGTATAGGACCTCCCTGAGGATAGAAGACTAAACCCAAAGGTGGATCTGTGTGGTAGAGCTCAGGTCTGTGAGCAGATACAGTAATACAGGGCCCAGTATAGAAAAGCTGCATGTAATGCTACGCTGAAGAGCTGTAAGAGTTTGAAACTGTGGAGGACTGAAGTTGCATGGCCAGTTATAAAATCTAAAGCAATAGTGGCAAGAGACAGACAGACAGACTGACAGACTGACAGACAGACAGACAGACAGACAGAACCCATTACTAGTCCATGTAGTAGCATCCTGCCATAGAGGTTGGCTGGCTTCAGGGGTCTGGAGTGGAGGATGACCCCCAGGCATTTGGCTCATGTGAACTGGAGGATGGTGGTGTCCACGGAAGTTGCTCAAGATTCAGGATACAGATGAGTATCTTTGAGTAAGTGGATATTAAAACATGTTTTCAGCACTCAAACAGTAAAAGCGATGACCAAATCTGTTGCCTGAAAATACTGCAACAATATTAGTTATGACAGGTTTGAGCATTGCCCTGAAGAAAATTAGGAAGAAAGAAAAAAAGTTGTGGAAGCCAGCCAGTGCTCTCAGGAAGAGAATACTTTCAATGACTTGCTGGTGTGAATATTTTCTTGGCAGCCTCCACCACCTGGGAAGCCATTACACATCAGAACCAGCCATTTAGCAGCCCACATTTAAAATACTATCCAAACAGTTGTTTCACTCTTGGCCACATTCTCAAGAAAAGGTCAGATGTTTCACCTGCATGGCTTTGTTTGGGCTTGTGGCTACAGCCTCCACCCAAGGGTCTCACAGCACGGAAGACTTGCACTCTGAATTCTAGTCAACCGGAGGGGAAGAGGGCACTGAGTTTAATCTTTCCCAAAGCAATGGGCACAGGGTGTAGTCTTCCTAATTCTTGTAGGAAATGTACCTTTGTATAGCCTTCATAATCAGAAATATAGTCACAATCACATAATATGGAAAAGAATAAAACTGTTGGCACATCACTCATGTCTACCAGGCAACCTGCACATAAAACCTCTTAAAACAATAAGCAAGCTTTTATCTTTATTAAAGAAATCTATGTTCATTGTTAAAAATGTACACCCCCATGACTAGTTACTCATCATAGACAGACATTTCTTCTCCAGTGTTATTCTTTGAAAAACAGGTCACTGTGTACAGCTGCACAATCTGCCACTTTCCTGTCACTGCGGCATGAATGGTTAACCTGAAGTGAAGTTAGTTAGGAACTAAGCAGGCTCTGTTGCCTCTGTTCTGTTGCCTGTCTCTCTGTCGCCACTGCTGCTGTTCCACCACCATGAACTACTGTTCTCTGCCATGTGCCAGTCTGTCTTGGAACCAGCCAAATATGGATTGAAACAAGCTGAATAAATGTTTCCTTCCTTCAAAAGAAAAAAAAAAAAGAACTAAACAGAGCTCGATTTTACTAAAAAGAAAATATGACACTCTCTACTTGTATGTACTGTGAAGGGAGTCAGTTAGTACAAAGACTCAGTAACGGCAGCTTCTTCCTTTGCCTTCCAATAGGCTGGAAAGATTTACCATCACCTTTCTAAATCAACCATAAATTGAACTCAAATCCTAATTATTTCTCAAGGAAGGTAGAGGCATCTCAGATACAAATGTTACCCAAGCACTTGCTACCTTAGAGCCTATTTCTACCCTCCCTTTGAATAAGAAGTGGTTATTTAAGTTTACTGTTAACCATGGCAATGTAAATTAAAACCATGACTTATCATTTCACTCCCAACAAATGGCAAAAACTAAAGAATTTGTTTAAGAGGATGTGGAAAATGAAAAGTTACTACAGTTGAAAATATATAAATATGTACTGACACATTTTAGACATTGCAACAATATAACATTTTGTCATAGAATGATATTCACAGAAGGTAAAAACTTCAGCTTCTACAACCCAGAGTTCAGGCCAAATGCATGAACTCTAAGTATATATGTGAAGAATTCTCTGGCATGTCCACATGAAGACTACAGGATTCCTTTGTATCCAACAGCAGGAAGGTAGGAAAACCTTGGTGTCCATAAAATGGAGACTGAATACATTATAATCTATCAGCTGAGATAAACATGAATAAAAAGCAGTTAATGTCCCAATAAGAATAGATTTCAAAAACAAAAAGCAATGAAAAAAGAAATTTTTTAAAATATATACATTTCCACATACATGAATATGCATTATAAAGTTACATGTACATTTAAGATTTAAAACACAAAATGACACTATAACAATTTACTCATAGTGAGAAATAATGTATGAAGAGTGTAAAAGTATGGATAACAAGGCCACTCATCAAATTCTGTGGTGATGGCTTTCTTTGAAGAAGAAAGAGGAGAAATGGTATTTGCAATGAGCTCACTGGGAACTTCAGTTATATTTACAATGTTCTGCTTTAATGAAATAAAGGAAGGGATCATGAGAAAGACATAAGTGCTGGTATTTATTAGTTCAAGATGATAGTAGATATGTGGAAACTCCATTATTCTCTACACTGCTCTGTTGTGAACTTTTTTATAATTGATGAAAAAATGAATACATTAGGATAAAACATTTATCAATGAGTATAAATATGCCTCAAAACATAGAATTTCTACATCATACCAATATATCAGAGCAAGACAGAAATACAGAGTCTCTCAAACTATTCCAGAAAGCAAGTGTGTCACAAAGTCAGGTAAGAGCATCATAAAAACTAGCACTTGCTCCTCTTCCTAATGTCAGAGGTCACTACTTCTAATCATGTAGAGCTTTTCTCAGTGTTTTTCTGTGCTCAGACAAAATACACCATATCTGCCTACGCACATACAAGCAGTTGGTCCAGCCTTAAAGAGTGACATACCAAGAAGACAAAAGGCAATTAGGGGCAGAAAGAAATAGCCCTATATCACCTAAGTTTGCAAACTTGAGAAAGTGTTGTTTTAAGTCACCAAAGCTGTGATACATTTTTCATGACAGCCCTAGGAACATGACGAGGGGGAAATTAGTCCTAGTCCCCTCCAGCAGTACACTGTCATCCAGCCTCTCTAAATACACACCACGGCCACTTCATCCATCTTTCATCATCCCAATTTCATAGGGCAAAAAAGGCTGCAGACCTTCACAGTTGTTGGCTTTTGTACATATTTTGCTTGTAAGATCCAGCCATTCATAACATTTGGCCACCCCACCACTGTGATGCTTCCATCTCTTTATTCATAGCAGTTCTTTACAAATTAGTTTGAAAACGTTTTACTGCTATAAATTCTCCCCAAACCTGCCATTGTTTCTGATTTTGCTGCTCTGCATCTGCTTGAATGAAATGCTTAAATCTATCATGACTGTTCACATTTGCTTGAGATTCCATCTCATATTAGGAAAACCCTGACAATTTTTAAGAATATAAAAACATTGGTTTGGAACAAAAATCCCTTCTTTTTTTTTTTTTTTTTTTTTTTTTTTTTTTTTTTTTTTTTTTTTTTTTTTTTTTTTTTTTTTTTTTTTTTTTTTTTTTTTTTTTTTTTTTTTTTTTTTTTTTTTTTGAGGGACTGGGGTTCGAACTCATGACCTTGTACTTGCCAGGCAGGCACTTGTGCCAAGGAGCTATCTCCCCAGCCCCTCAAAAATCCCCTCTTGATATCACCTTTGTCAGAACACTGAAAGAAAATGTCTTTGCCTATCTCAAAAAAAAAAACTTTCATGATGTAAGAAGTTCCTCCACAGGAAGCCTTTAACCAATGGGACAGGTTTTAATATTTCTTCACATTGAATGTGTTCTTCTTTGGAGAGAAGATATATGAGTTGAATATCCCTTATCTGAAATGCTTGGGAGCATAAGTTACTCAGTTACTCTTCTCTTGTTGCTAGGACAAATATCCAAAACTCAAAGTTAAGGAAGGAAGGGTTTACTTAGCCCATAGTTACTTGAAGGTTTTATCCCATACTCAGCTGGCTCCAAGGTATAGTGGCACATGGCAAAACCTTTCATGGTGACTACAAAGAGTAGAGAGAGCCAAGGGAGTGGCACAGTCCAGGCAGATAGCTAGCCTCCCTCCCCTCCTTACACTGTAATGCAAATTACCTATCCAGGGCAGGTGCAGCATCCACACCCACAATAATCAATCACAAACTCCATAAGTTGCCCCATGACTGCATGAAACTTTGGAAGAATAAGGAACACAAACCATAACAACAAGTATTTTGGATTTGGGGTTTTTCAGTTTTGAAATCTCTGCATATACATGATGGGTCATCTTGAGAATAGAATCCAGAGCCCGGCGGGATGGCTCAGTGGTCTAAAGTGCCTGCTTAGGAAAGCTTGGGCGACTGCAGAGACCACAGTTCGATCCCCGGCACCACATGCTGCACCAGGCCTGCCCTGAGGGCAGGCTGAGCCGACCATAAAAATAAATAAACAAACAAAAGTTCTGAAACAAGAAAAAAATAAATAAAAATTTGTTAAAAATTACTAATTAGAGAATAGAATCCAAGTCTAAATTCACTCATTTTTCACACACACCTTGCTATAGTTTGTACTTGGAGTGTCCCCAAAAGCTCATGTGGCACAATTGGGAGGTGGTAGAACCTTTGGGAGGTAGGACCTTGTTGAAGGAGGTAAGTCTCAGAGAGCCACCCATTGAAGGGAATACTGGGATTCCTAGTCTTCCTGTCCCTCTCTTTACTATTGCCATGAAGTGAACTAGCTTCCTGTGCTCCACACTCCCACCATGATGCACTGTGCTACCACAGTCTCAAAATCACAAGGCTGAATGACTATGAACCGTAATCTCTGAAACTATGAAGCAAGATGAATTCCTTTTTTTTTTTTTTTTTTTCTTTTCTTTTTGAGACGGGGGTCTCACTATGCAGTTCAGGCTGGCCTTGAGCTCACTTTTGTAGCCCAGGTTGGTCTCGAACTCGCACCAATCCTCCTGCCTCAGCCTCCCGAGTGCTGGGATTACAGGCGTGCGCCACCACGCCCCACAAGATGAATTCCTTTTAAGTTGATTGCCTTGAGTATTTTGTCACAGTAACATAAAGCTGGCTAACACCCACCCTCTACACATGGTGTGAAGATAATTTTCTATAATATTTTAAATACCTTAAGTATTATAGTGATATAGAGATAAGATTGAAGACCAGTTGGTGTCCCTAGAAGTGGTGAGTTATGGACAGAACCCAGATAGGCCTGCCTTCTGTTGCTCAGGAGTCTCAGAAAGCTGGGGCCTAAAGCTTCAGTGGGGAGCTCCACCTGTGGGTGCCCTGTCCTTGAATTGTAGACAGAGCCCAGGAAAGGCTGCCTTTTGTTGCCTGAGAGTCCCAGAAAGCTGGGGCTCAAGGTTGCGGATGGCAGCTCTTTCCATGGATGCCCTGTTCTTTGTTTATCTGCTATGTGACACCGATGGTTTCCTTCTCCTCTGCTTAAAGTATTATTTGTGAGCTACGTGTCTGTTAGCATTGGCATGAGCTACGTGTCTGCAATATGCTGTATCTATTAAAGTAGTGACATATATTCTTTAGCTATTTTTTTAATGATACATAAAAAGAAGAGCCTTCTGAGGCTCTGGGCTCACTGAGGAAGAGAAATCTTGGTGAGTCCTCTGAAGCTACATT
Organism: Myocastor coypus; assembly: GCA_004027025.1. Lineage (NCBI taxonomy): Eukaryota > Metazoa > Chordata > Mammalia > Rodentia > Myocastoridae > Myocastor > Myocastor coypus. The sequence continues at coordinate 21,864 of PVJA010004426.1, read as the reverse complement.
CATAGGGTCTTCTCATCTTTTCGGCACCGGACCAAAAATCGTACAACACTTAAGTAATTTCATACTGAGGTATTTTCCACATAGGCATTATATCAGCACTCAAAATTTTTATGTTTTTGAGCATAACAGACTTTATATTTTTGCATTGGAGGTATCTGACCTATACCAACAACTTAATAGTTTATGTATATACAACAGCATAATAATTTCTTTTTTGTTGTTTATTTTTCTGAGACAAGGTCTCTCAATGTAGTTCAAGCTGGCCTTGAACTTGCTATGTAGCCCAAGTTGGCCTTAAACTCACAGTAGTTATCTTGCCTCAGCCTCCTGAGTACTGGAATTACAGGTGTGTACTACCAGGCCCAGGTCAGAATAATGTCTTTAGGAGTCCTTTACAAACATTTTAGGGCTGTACAATATTCACAACTTAAGGGATATCAGATTTTTAAATATCCCAACTCTTCACTAAGCTTAGTGTGCCAATAAGAACAGATTTCAAAAGCAAAGGACAATGAAAAAGAAAATAAGGATAAATAAACAAAGACTCACAGTAGGGAATAGCTTGACTGAAGCAAAAACTAAACCAGGAGACACAGAAACCAGTCAACTACTCCCCACTCCCTGTTGACCTGCTGCATGACCTTGGGCAAGTCAGCGACCTCTCTGGACTCCTGAGCATTGGAGAAACAAACACACAATGATTTAGCAATGAACCAAAAACAGAAAGGTGTCAAGGGTTTCCCAGGGCTGGGCTTGGGTAAAAAGTTCCTAGGGCTTTTCAGATTGGGTTTCAGTTTCTCCCTTAGGAAAAGAAAAAGACAAAAGCAAGACAGTTGGGGAATATCACCCTTGGACACTAGAGGGGATAACAAGCAATCCCTCAAACCAACGTCAGAGGAAACAGCAGGCATCTGTCACAATGCAGCTTTGCAGAGCAAGCAATTGGGTTCATATCACTCCTACTTTGTGGCATCCTTTTGAAGATCCTCTTTTTGGCAAAGACTAGACATTGACGCATAGACTTTTCTAGACCACTGGCAGGCACAGTCTGATGTGGCGTTCCCATAGGTACAGCTGCACTCAGATGCCTCATCTTTAGAGTGATGCAACTGTCAAAAAAGCACAAAAGCTCAAAGAAATGATAGAAAATTTGGTCTGGGCTGAACCTTTTTAAAAATATGTGTGTAAAAAGACACCATAAACAAAGCAATACAGCTTGCCATGTATGATCAAATATAACAGGATTTACCTGGCAGAAGGGGTGTGCATGTCTGCATTGCCAGCACTTAGGAGGCTGAGACGGGGGGATCACTGTTAATTTCAGGCTGTACGCTGCATAGTGAGCTGAAGGACAGCCTTAATTACAGAGCAAAACTCTGTCTCAAAAAACAAACAAACAAAATGTTTAGGATTTAGAATGTATAATTTAGAAAGAATTTCTATAAATCAGTTAAAGGAAAGTTGAAAAAGTTTGTTTAAATAAGCAAAGTGTGTAACAGGCACTGCAACTTCCCCCCCAAATAAAAAATAAAAATAAAGAGTTCTTAGTAGCTAAAATACTCAACCTCTCAGGTAATGAAAAAACTGCAAATGAAAGCAGTGTATGCTGGCCACGATGGCAAATATTTAATGTTTTTCATATAGTTCTGATGAACAAATAAATTAGTACACTATTTAGGAAAACTCTGTGTGTGTATATGTGTGTGTGTGTGTGTGTGTGTGCCTACACACACATGCAAAGGTGAAGTTACACCTGCTATACAAAAAGAGTGTTTGTGCTTAATTACATGCCCTAACTATGCATGAAAATATAACAAGATATATATTAATACTTGTAGAGGTCTTTCTTTATAATTCAACATTATTGATATGATTCATTGATTGATTGATTGTCTTTTTGAGACAGGGTCTCACTATGCAGTTCAGGCTGGCCTTGAGCTCACTTTTGTAGCCCAGTCTAGTCTCAAACTCACACCAATCCTCCTGCCTCAGCCTCCCAAGTGCTGGGATTATAGGCTTGCACTTATACATCTATCAACAGTAGCATCAATGCATAAATTGTGAGATGTATGTATTAAGCATAACAATGAGTGAAGACAAGTTGCACAAGTCACACAGTGAGAAAAAATTTAAATAAAGTTCAACTTATACAGTACAATACTATATATTGCTTACAACTATCAACATGTAAGTAGAGTATATGTAAAGACTTGAGGTGTTTCTCAGTGGTAGAGTTCCTACAATGTGCAAGCTAGTAGGTTTGATCTCCTATACTGCAATAAAACGCATACACAATATGTAAGTAACTAATTATATATAGTGATGACTTAGGAGATATCAGTAATTGTGAAGTTTGAGGATTTTCCCTTAAATTGGGAAGAGATACAGAGGTCTTCATTATATCTTCTATATCTTTCTATCCATCTAAAATATTTCTTTATAAACGATAAAATACCATATTAAATACACGTGAAAAGACAAACATCAGTATCTTAACTTGGTTGGTTGCTTGCTTGCTCTTTCTTTCTCTTTCTTTCTTTTCTTCCTTCCTTCCTTCCTTCCTTCCTTCCTTCCTTCCTTCCTTTTGTGGCTCAGCCTGTGCTAGGGGTGGTACTGATGTGCAATGTGTTACTAGGGACTGAGCCAAGGTCCCTGCATTTGCCTAAACAGGCAATTTAGACCACTGACCTATCTCGCTGGGCCCTTAAGTTGGTTGTCTTCTTTCATCTACAATGAAACAAAGTTAGCTACTTGAATTCTGAAGAGAGAATTAAAGATGCCTGTAATTTTCCAGTTTTTTAATCAGTGAGTGCATTAGTCCTAATTCCCATTTGTCCTCAAAACTTGGTGTTTATGTGACATTATTTCTTAGTTACCCAACCTTTCTCAAAATAAACCAACTGCCATAAATAAGCCTTCTTTCCAGAAACACTAATATGCCCTTCTCTCTATGCCTGTTTTCCAGTTTCTAGCATGCTATGAGTTAGAGAATTATATCCTAGATTTCCAGAAACTTCAGAGGAAGAAGAGAAGCAAGAAAATAGTGTGTTCCTTGTAAGCTTCACTCCTGTGAAGAGCCTATTACAATTCTACCCACAATCAGGTATCTCACCAAGTCTTAATGTTGATCAGAATTACAATAATCAACTGAAGCTCCTGGGGGCCTTCTGTTTAAAATAAGTTGTGGAGGTCTCAAAACTAATATGTCATTTCATGAGGAGATGAACCATATATGAAGATGTCAAGGAGAAACAGAAAGTTCAAATTTTAATTCCTTTATTTACATCATTCTAATCCAGGCCCAACAGTGATTTAACAAGCAGCACTTTATCTTCCTCATATGAATCAGCTGACAAAACAGGCAAGGTTTTACACCTTCAGAACTACAACCAGGTTCCAAGAGTTACCAAGAGGCCTTCAGAAGTTCAAGTCCAGGTCAGCATGTAATTTATCATATTTACTAGTCAGGATGCTTTCACCTACAAGTAATCAAACACCTAGTTCAATCCTCAGTTAAACAATAAAGAAGTAGATTTGCTTACATGACACAAAAGCTGTAGGTGGGAGGTGCTCAGGGTTCAGTCCACACAAACAGCTTCTGCACACCGAAGGAAATTATTTTGTTTAGAAATAGTACGTGCACTTGCCTCCCCAAAGTGAGACTACCGGCCCAGATGATATGAGCTCAGGCTTGGGGAAAAAAAAATTTAAATACACACACACACACACACACCCTCTTTAATCCTATTTGCTCTCCAAAAGAGTGTGTGCAGTAGTTTTACTGTTTCTGTTTTAGGATTGAGAGAATTAAGTTTGAGGATTAATGTAGTTATTCAAAATGATCTTCCTCTTCCTGTCTATTCTTTTCTGTTAGAACAGTAAATTGGCTTATTGTGGCAATTGGAAGAGTCCAGACAATGTTACTTTTCTCTGAGGACTGGATGCATCATTCCAGGATGGTTTTTGGTCCTAGCTTCTGGGGACCATGTGTGGTCTTCCCACAACCTGGGCTCACAGAGGCACACTGTGGCTGCAGTAGGCCAGTGCTCCAACCAGTGTTGAAACTCACACCCAAAAGGTACATGGTCAGGAGAGGCTTCCCAGGTGTCAGGAGAGAAGTCCTAAAACCTTACTAAGGGCTTTTTCTTCTCCTTTGCTGCTACATTGATTTTTGGCAACACTAGACTGCTGAATGCATTTGCGTTCTTACCATATATGAAAGGAAGAAACCTTGTTACTGGAGAATACTGATTTAGCTTCACACCAGGGCATCATGCTGTTAACAGCTGCCTAGATGGCCACTAGGTATAAAAGATTGAGCTTGATGAGCAGGGCTGTCCTCTGGCTGAGGTTTGAAGATGATTTGCCCACTCTAAAATTCATGCAGAAATTCAGTCGCCTTTTGGTACACTCAGAGATGCGATTAGATGATACCTGGAGAGATGACTATGCTCTGTTTCTCTCCTCACAGATGGATTAATCCATTCATCCTATTGGGTTACTCACTTATCTTATCCCCTTAAGCTGAGGAGCCAAAAGAGCCTTGTTCTTTTAGGATCTGGAGCTCCTGGAGGATTGGGGGTAGCACAAGACACCAAGGTCATTGCCAAGGTCACTGCCCAGGCCTACATGGCCACTCTCTCAGCACAATAACATGGTCTCTGTTGTAAAAGAAAAAGCATACCACCAAAAGAGACCCTGGCTAAGGTAGGGCTAGGAAGCATAATGTAAATGATGCAAAAGCCCATGGAGATTAAAAAGAAGACAGGAAAACTACACATAGATGATTTGTGTGGGTAACAAAACTCATGATAACTCATTTTTCATTTCTCATTTTATCATTGCTTGTTCAATAAAACAGTGAGTCTCACCTATTCTAAGGTCTTCTTAGGAAAGCACCAAAAACACAAATTAATGGAGCAGGCGTAACAGGGTAATTTTTTTGGTCACCCACAATAGCTATTAATAAAAGGTATTGGTTCCTACTTCTTAATCGCTAAGGAAGGGGATTCCCTATTTGTAGGGTGAGGAGATAGCAAACACTGAATAAATATATCTGGCACAAACAGAAAAGCACAACTGTATGAGTCCTACACTGTACAAAGAACAGCAGTTGGATGTCATTATAATTACCGAAAACTGCTACACCTAAGAGCAGGCCATGGTAGGTTTCAAGGTAGTGACAATAATTTTTTTTCATAATTTCTTCCAATTTCAGCTATAACAGTAACATCTAAAACTCTTGCTGGGCATCTGGTTTCCAGTGCTGGTTCTAGTAGCAGGTATTCCCACAAAGTCCATCTTCCCAGTCAGGTGCCTCGCCAGTGACACAGGAGGGAGGTATTTCCTCTCAGGCATTCCCTCTAGTGTGTAAGTTATGAGGACAGCACACATTCCACAGGTAACAAATTAATAAAGCAAAGGATCCATGAAAGTCTCAATGTGTGTTCTAAACAAAAGGCTTATCCCATGTTTGACAATATCCATAATTACTACAAGATTCCTGTTCCTGTGACTATAATGAGTAATGTTTTTCTATAGCCAAATCAAGCATTCCAGGGTTGGCCTGAAGAAAAATGAAAGGAATACTTGAGAAGCCCTAGCCCCCTGGTGTTGTAGGGCCATCAAGTTGCTCATAACAGCTGCAGGCAGCTCCAGGTCAGCCTGCCCAAGAGAGGGACCCTTCCTCTCAACTCACTCACTTGCTGAACTCCTGTACTGAGGTAAAGGGAGGAACTGGCTTCATTAGAGCAAGCTGGATCCTCTCAGCTTTGGAATTGTGTTAGTAAGCTCCCAAAGACCCAAGGCTACTGTTAGGCCTAAGAAAACTGTACCTCAGAATATGGCACTCTAACAGGCTGGACTCTTTGAATTAAATAAAATGGAAGGTTTTAGAAGCTGCCCCTGAAAGCTAGTCTCTCTAATCTCCCTTTGTTTCTTGTTCATGTGCAGGGATCTCTTCTTCCAAGAGAACTTAGAAGAACTTAGAACTTAACTGTGTTAAGTCTTCTCTCTCAGACTCTCATGAAATAACCAGGAAAGAATAGAACCAAAGTCATGACCCTTGCAGGCCAACTTCTCACCCACTTTTCTGAGCAGATGCCAGGGACTGTCCAGGAGACTTTAATTTGCACAGTTTGGACCCCCTCATCCTCCTATAGCCTGTCACCACTTCTCCCAGACACAAAAGGAACCTGTCCCCAGCTATTACCTGTTCTCCAGACACACATTTCTCTTAGAAAATTGTCTTCCTCTCATCAGAAACTGCCTATAGGCCTTTCTCATCCCCCTCTCTTCTATAAAACTTCAACACCCTCTGACCATCTGCCTTGCTCTGATTCTCACGTTTTGTGTGGCTTCTGTGTGCATGTGCCCTTAACAAGTGTGTGTTTTTCCTCCTATAACCCACTGTGGTCTGTTCGTTTCAGCAGACACAAACACCAACATTTGGGATAAGTCCAGCATCCCTGCACTGTTTCTTCTTCCTTGGAACCCCTGCTCTGCCTTCTCCAGCTACTTCAAGCATGGCTCTTCTCCAACGCACACAGCAAAGAAGGCAGGAGACAGCAAAGTCCTCTTACTATGCTTAATTCACAGAGCATCAATGCACCAAGTTCTGCCCGGCAGCCTGGACAGCCTGTATAGAGCTGGGGAATGGAGAAAGAGTAAAAACCATACAAGGAGAAAAATGGGTCAGGGAGAAGGGTCTCCTAGTCATCCCATGCTCTTCTCCCACCCCAGAAGGAGCCGTGAAAGACTAAACTTCACACTGGAGTCCACATGACCTGAGTTTAGATTCTGTCCCCACCGCATCCTACGTGCAGGCTGTTAGAACTCAAGCCTCTTCTCTTGAGAGGATAATCCATTAAGACATCAGAAAGTGACTAAGTTCCTGGCACATGTCAGGTACTGTTTTGGTAAATATGGGAACAACAGTAATAAATACAACAATCAGAACTGTTCCTGAGGAACAGGGGTGACAATTGTTAAGAGTGTGGAGCATAGAGTTACAGAATAAATTGATAAGAACAGATACTACACTTGATCTTAGCCAAAAGGCCGAGAAGCGATGAGTTACAGAATAAATAACAAGGACCATTCACTGATTCCCAGTGATTTGCATAGGGCCCAGCACATGGAAAGGGAAGGACACACTGTAGATATCAAGCAGCAGCAAGCTACTAGTATGGATGCAAAAGGGCCGTGCAGTTTCTGGAGCACCCTGGGTACAACAGTCACTTGGCTTGCCTGGCTCGCTATGCCAAAGCTCCAGGCACCACCCACCCAGAAAGGCCCTCAGTGCAGGATGATTCCCACTCCTGATAGGGTGTTCATACCATCCTACAAGCAAAGCAAGGCAACCTAAACAAGTCACAGTAGCATATGAGCAAACCAAGGCAGGGATCCACTTAAAAGTAGCTTTTGTAAATGTGCTCAGCCAGGGGAGCAGTGCAAGGAAACGGGATTGTTAGAGAGGCCCCATCCTGCCCTGTCACCCACACTGTGTATGTGACATTGTCTGGCAAGGACATAGAAGGTGTCACCACCCCTTTTTACTTACACACTATCCCTCAGCGAAAAAATAACTGCTACTCCTGTTCCAAATGCACACCCTTCTACACGAGTGCAATTCCACGAAGCTCACAGGCAGGGTTCCCGAATGACAGGCCTCTGCCAGGCACTGGGTCTGACACAACACACAACCACTCCTAAAAGGATGAAGCCACCAAAGTGAAAGAAGCTTTTTGACACCTCCACCCCCAGGCTTAAACAGATCCACCAGAAACAAGGCTCTGAATATTGACTTTCAAATGAAAATAAACACAACCAAAGTGGTACCGTCAGCAGATACAATTCCCAAGGTGCCAGAGGCCACAGGGTGAGCAGTGGGAGGGGTGCTGCTGCCCCAGCTCACCCCAACACTGGGCCTGGCCCAGCACTGTTTTCCTCCTGGGGCTCCTTATTTGTGATTAAGATTAAATCCCCACACAGTCTTCTTCATCTTCCTTCTAACAACTCTTCATAAGGCAGGTTCCATGGTGAACTCAGGAGAGAATACAGTATCAAAAAGTCTTGTCAGTAGCAACCAGCAACCACCCACAGCAAAGAATGAAAACACTTTGTGAAAAATAACTAGAAGCAAATACATAGTTGTTAAAGTATGACTCTTAGCATTAAACCCGTATTCCATGCCCACTTTCAAATGGACTTACCATGTTTTAAACTAGTGATAAGATCAAACTATTTCCTTAGCTTTTATTTATATATTCCACTGAACAGATTTTAGAAGAAATAAAAATGTTTATGTTGGACATTTATTTATTTTGACTGTGGGCATTAATTTAATGACTTACAACTTCTAAAGCATAAAGGATAATCAGTTTTTATCTATGCTGACTACACGAACACCACAAAGTCAAAGTCTGTCAGAAAATCCCCATTTCATCATCCTTCAAAAGGAGTTTTGTAGGTCCTTTCCAGACAGGTCTGTAGAGCCAGACGTAGTTATGCACCCCTTCAGTCCTGGCACTCTGGGAAGCTGAGGCAAGAGACTCAAAAGTTTGAACCCAGCCTGTGCAATTTAGGGAGAACCTGCCACAAAATTTTTAAAAATAATAAAGGGCTGGGAATGCAGATTGGTGCACAAGCCCTGGGTTCAGTCCTTAGTACCATAAACAAATGAAAATCAGAAATCCAAAACATGGAGGAGGGTGTACAGACATGAACAAGCAAGCACATGCAACCTGCTGTCCAACGCAAGCACCAGGAGCATCAGTGAAGGGAGGGAATGACTGTACAGCGCAGCTGAGTTGGCACAGATACCACTCCCTTTACACCTTTACACAGAGAATTGTACACAGTAGGTTAAGAAGCAGAGGTGAAACTGTACAAAGACACATCATGATTATAAGTATAAAAATGATATGTAGAAGGACACATGCAGGAAGGGTTATCGAATTAGGCATGCTTTCCCCTCTGGCATTTGAACTTTGTCACCACTGTATTGCTAGTTCACACTTTTTTAAAGGGATAGCATGTGCACTAAAAGCATCCTTGAAGGACACTGGCCTCTCAGCCTCAGCAATGCTGAGCTGCTCCCAGACCCAGACCCAGGTGACCCCAGGACCCCTGCTTCTTGTACCAAGCCCAGGTCATGACCCCAGAGCTCCTCCCTGTAGCCCCACTTATCATGTCACAGTCACAGCAGAGCCATACTTGAAGATATGAAGAGAAAGGACTCTGTGAACTCTGTCTCATTTTGTTTGCACATGTCTGTAGTACACAGTGACTGTGTTCATTGTGGGAACAGGTACATGTAGTGTACCTCTTAACTCTATTTATTCCCCTTCCTCTCCTCTCCCAACAGCTCTAGATCTCCTTCCCATTTACAAAAGATCGGACTCTCTTTTTCCTATTGTCTATCTATTATTTTGCTATTTTAATTATTTTTATAACAGAAGTGATGCAATATTTAAGTTTGTGTGGTCCAATTTATTTCACTGAACATTAATGTCTCAAGGTACATCCATTTGCTTACAAACGATTCACTGTTTCCTTCTTTATGACAGAGTAGTGTTCCACTGTGGAGAAGTACCACATTTTCTTTACCTATTATTCTATTGATGGACAAATAGGCTGTTTCTAAGATTTAGCTATTATGGGTTGTGTTGCTGCAAACATGGGTACGTACACATTCCTGTCATATGATGTCTTTAACTCTTTGTGGAAGATACCTAGAGGGAAATAGTTGGGTCAAATGGAATTTCTATTTTTAGTTTTTTGAGACAGCTTTGCACTGATTTCCAAAATATGTACACTAGTTCACATTCCTAACAATGCACACAAGTGCACTTCTCCCGGCAGCCTCCCTACATCTTTGTTTAATTTGTTACAACAGCCATTCTTTCTGGGATAAGAGGGAATCTCTGAGTTGTTTTAATTTGCATATCTACGATGACTAGTGATGTTGAGCTTTTTTTTTTCATGCATTTATTGACTACTGTGCTTCGTCTGAGAAATATCTACCCATTTCTGTCACCTATTTTTTCACAATTTTGTTTTACAGGTCTAATTTTTTTGAGTTTTTGTATATTCTCGATAGTCCCATCAAAGGAATGGCTGGCAACTTTTTTTTCCCATTCTCCAGTTTGTCTCTTCACTCTGTTGGTCATTTCCTTTGTTATACAGAAGCTTTTAAATTTGACATTATCCCATGTTGATTTTTTATATTATTTCTTGTGTAATTGGGGTTCTGGAGCTGGGGAGATAGCTCAGTGGAATAAGTGCTTGCCTGGCAGTGAAAGGTCCTTAGTTTGATCCCTGGTACCACAATAACAACAACAACAACAACAACAACAATAATAATAATAATAATAATAATAGGGGCTCTGTTTGAAAATCTTCAGCTATGCTTATGAGAAGACAACCTGTCTCTTAGGGATGTTTAATATATACCATCTGCAGCTTGTGCAAAGGAAAAAAGCTAAACTGAAATAAAATTCAGACTAATACTAACCCTAAGCCAGGTTTTTGCCTTCTGACATTTGGCCCCAGCACACATCACTGTAGTCTCTACTCCAGAAGCAGAGGCCAAAGAGAACAGACCAGTGGAATATTTCCTGTATGACCTCACAGTCTCCAAGAACTTGGATACAGGCAAGTCCCTGCCCCATTTATCCCTGTGCGGCCTGGGAGTTCAGTGGTGCCCACACAACACTCTGCAAGAGCTGGCCAGCATGGTCTTTGTCCTCTTCCTTTGACCAGACTGAACATAGTGAGATGCCCTCCTTTTCTAGGACTTGATTTAGTTTATCTACCTTTGTTCATTTTTGCTGATCACATCCTCAAATCTATTTAATCACAAGAAAAGTGTAATGTACTTGCAATGACAAGAACCTTTTGTGGGAACTGCAGTAGGTAATTGTGTGTGTGTGTGTGTGTGTGTGTGTGTGTGTGTGTGTGTGTGAGAGAGAGAGAGAGAGAGAGAGAGAGAAAGAGAGAGAGAGAGAGAGAGAGAGAGAGAGAGAGAGATACAATCAAGAGACCTGGCAAGGGTGTCATTCGAGAGTAAAAGGCTTTAGTTAAACTCAAATAAAAACAGAATAAGGGGCCAGGTGTGGTGGTGCATGACTGTAATCCCAGCATTTAGGAGGCTGAGGCAGGAGGATTGGTGTCAGTTCAAGACCAGCCTAGGCTAAAAGAGTGAATTTAAAGCCACCCTGAACTACACAGTGAGACCCCGTCTCAAAATGACAAAAAAAAAAAAAAAAAATAGAATAAACAGGACATGACATGGATGAGGCTGCTGCCTCAAGTGTCATGTATATACTGTTTTCAGTAAGCTTTCTGATGGTATGCTCTAAAGTAATGATTAAAAGTATAGTATAGTAAATATATAAAATAGTATCACTTATTGTAGCCATTTATTATCAAGAATTACATACTGTACATAGCATGTTATTCTTTTTAAGACCAACAATGCAGGAGGTATGTTTACACTGTGTCACATAAAGAACTATATGCTAACACATAATTTTTCAAATCTTTATAATCTTAAGGGTACTATAAGATTATAGTGTGTGCAACCCATTGTTGGCTGAAATGTTACTATGCAGTGCATTACTGCACACCTTGAAGACAGTAAGAAAAAATTTTCCTGTTTCTCCACTGTAATATATCTCATTCTTTCCTTGCACTGTATCTTTGAAACTGCACATGACACAAAATAAGCAAATAAATAAAAATTCAGATACATAGAAAGGAGAAATATGACTTTCTGCCCAGTTCTGTAAACATACTATCTAAATAAGGCAACAGGCAACCAACAGAAAAGGGTTGCAACAAGAAGAAATAAAGAAGGTTTTTACTCTTTGCAAGTAAATACAAAGAAACTGCTTGCCTCCAGATGACCCTGTGGGTGGGTGTGAGGTGCATCTCGCACCCAGAATCCCAGCTCCTTACGACTGGAACCTCGTGCCCTATGAGACGTAACAGCTCCACAGCTGCCTGGCAAAGTGTGGTCAACAGGTGCTTTCTTTCCACCACTGCCCTCCTCTGCCTTCACAGCCTACCCAGACTTAACCCAATGCCTCAGCCCCAGCTCCAAGCCCTCACACACAGTGCAGCCCTGCATGACCAGCTCCTCTTTTCTGAGGCAGCCCTTTGAGAAAAGTTCTGGGATCAAAACAAAGTTCTGGGATCAGACACAGTCCATAGCCTAGAAGGCACAATGGGGTGGGGGACAGACACATGCCCTGCCTGTCTAAGATGAGAACTGTCGTTTCAAGGACTTACTCAAGTGCATGACCCCTTCTCATGTTGTACTTGCCTCCCAAGTGTACTCAGGTCTCTTTCCTTTTTTTCTTTTGGTGGGAATGAGGATTGAAGAAGGGCTTTGCACTGATTGACTTGCAATTGCAATCTATCTTTTTATTTTGAGACAAGGCCTCACAAAGTTGCCCAAGATGAGTGCCAACTTATCATCGTTCTCCCTCAGGCTCCTAGATTTCTGGAATTACAGATGTGTTCCACCTTACCTGATTTATTTTCATATTTCTGCAACAAAGTTTATCTTTCATATTCTGCAAGACTAGCAAAGGTGCAACCTCCAAAACCAATGGACTTGGAACCCAAGTAGCTTACTTAAATTTGTCCCTTTGAGCCTCTCCTCTTAGGTGTTCCTGTGGATTATAAGTCTTTTCCTCGTTTTTGGATATATTTTCTATACTTGCAGACATCTTTTCTCTATTGTGCCTTTTTATCTTTTTCAACTTTAACACTTTCTATGTAGGCTAGCTTCTCTGACACAGCCTCACAGCATCAGATTCGGCTCAGGCATAAACCTGAGGAAACAAAATTCAGGAGGGTCAAGCAAGCAATAGCTTTTCTTCAGATTAAAAGATATATGAAGGACAGTGGTTAGGAACATTAGGCTTTACCCAGGTATCAAAAATATCTCATAGGCTCAAAACTCACCAAGAAGTTTTATGGGAGGCATGGGGAATACACTTTGGTGCTTTGCAGTGGCATTCAACTATAGTCCATGTTCAACAATTTTGTCTAACGATTGCTTTCACAGGATAGTGCACATTACAGTCTTTGATTTCCATCCATGGAGTCAACCAACCACATACTAAGAATATTCAAGGGCTGGCATGGAGCTCAGTGGTAGAGAGCACTTACCAAGAATGTGCATGGTCATTGGCTAATTCCCAGTGTTGGAAAAAAGTACAAATGAAGCATCTGCAGATTTTTTTCTTGTCATTATTCCCTACACCATATAACTACTTACACAGTAGCACCCATATATTTGCTATTATAAGTACTTTAGAGATGGTTTAAATATAGAGATTGTACATAATAGCATGTATGAAAGATCTTTGCAAATACTAAGCCATAAAGAACTTGACCATGACAGCCCCACCACCAGGGCACACTGAGATGGCAATTGAGACTGAGGGTGGTGGTGCACATCTGTAATCCCAGCTCTTGGGAGGCTGTAAATAGGCAGATCACTATGAGTCTGATCTAGTAGTGAGACCCTGAACACCCTGTAGACCCTTTCCTAAAATACAAAAGAAAGGAAGAAGGAAGGAAGGAAGGAAGGAAGGAAGGAAGGAAGGAAAGAAAGAAAGAAAGAAAGAAAGAAAGAAAGAAAGAAAGAAAGAAAGAAAGAAAGAAAGAAAGAAAGATTGAGCATTCCTGGAATTCAGTATTTGCAAGGGGTCATGGAACAAGTTTTCCACTGATGCTGTCCAAGGTGTGGTGGCAAATGCTTGCAATCCCAATACAAGAGGCTGAGGTAGGCAGACTGCAAGTTTGGAGCCAGCTTAGACAACCTAGTGAGACCCTATCTCAACACAAAAAGGGTGATGGGAATGTAGCTTAGGAAGAAGGTCTTAGGTTCAAACCCCAGTATTGCAAAAACAAAATAAAATTCTTGGTGAATAAAAGCACAATTCTTTCAGGTAAAATGGAAGGACCAAGCAGTTGTTTTCAGAGAAAGTTCCCTGTTGAGTAGGAGGGCTGAAACTGGATCTGAATTCCAAAGCTTATACTTTTTTCTTTTTCTTTAACATACAGGGGACTAAGTCCAGGACTTTTGTAATGAGCTATATATCCCCAGGCCTTTTTTTAATTTTTAATTTTGACATGGATCTCACTAAAACATTAAGTTACAATAGCTGGGCTCAAATTTGTGATTCTCATTCCTCAGATTCCCAGAATGCCAGGATTACAGATGTATGTCACCACTCCTGGCTAGCACTTATATTTTAAGGATGAATATATACTATATAAGAGTGGTAAGCTGGGGAGTATGCTGAGGACATGGAAGAGTAGAGTACAGGGAACAAAAGCACTCTCAACACACTAGAACACAGCCCCAGATGAAAACATGACTCCAGCCAAATCTAATCCATGCCCTGTTCCCCACAAGTTTGTAAGGATTTTTACATTTTTGAAAGACTATGGAACACAGCAATCAAAAACAAATAATACTATGTGCCATTGATTATAACCATCCCTTCAATCATAATGTATTTATGATGAAGCCCTTCACAGGAAAAGTTTGCTGACCCTGTGTCACAGGAAGCTTTATTAGCACTATAAAAGGTAAACTGAGGCACAATAAACTTGTTGATTTGACAGCAATTCATGAATCAGCACCAAACCAAACAATGTTGAAGGCTCCAACAGAGGAGTTTGAAGGAAGTTTACATGACGAATAAAGAGGCAGATTAAAGAAATGGCTTGTCTGGGTTGAAGTTTGAGCATCTGCCTTAAACGGATAATTCCAGTGGAAGGCTTCAACCTATATAACTAATGCTCAGTGGCTCTTTAGGACTGGCTAAGGTTTTTTTCATTTTGTTTATGCAGAGAAGCCCAGGAACCTATTAAGTTATTTTAATACACAAAAATTTATAGACCAACAAAATAGTACCTTAATCCATTTTTAGTCTTTAAACCATAAAGATTATCTCAATATGTGAAACTATTTTATTTGCTAGGCATTAATGTTCAGCTATAAATGCACATGATTTAGCAAACAATTTAGTGGTATGTAAATGATTTCCCAGCCTATGCAAATATAAGGTAGATCAGTGTGTAATGATGTAGGGGAAATGGCTATAATATCAAGTACAATTTTAAGTTGTAAAACATGATAATAGGATATTTTTTCACATGTCAGGTGTGTAATATGATTATAATAATTCTAGAAGAATATACTCCAAATTCCTCATGGTGTTCATCTTGAGAATGAGAGCTAAAGAAAAAAAAGGATTTCATCTTTTACTTTGCATACATCTTCAATGACTTTTAAAACTCTTAAGATAACAAGAAAATATTTAAACACTTTACCTATTTAAATATGGAAATTATGTTCCAGTTTATATAATTAAAGATAACAAAATTATAGGAATATACTTCTGCCTAGGATACAGACAGCACAGAAGGGCCTATTCTATCCCCAGATTAAGAAAAAGTCAGATAAATTATAAAAGCATAACTTTTCTTTAACTCATTAGACCTGAAGGCATAGAAAACCAAATACAGTTTCCCTCAACCATAAGGAATAAGTTCCAAGACTCCTCCCTAGTGGATGCCTGAAACCATAGATAGTACCAAACCCAAGATATACTGCTTTTTCTTATGAGTGTGGGATAGTAAGATATTAATAACAGTAACTACCAATCATAAAAATATGATGTAATAAAAGTTATTGGAACATGATTAGATCACGGAGTCATATACTTATCAGTTGATTCGCCCACTAATAGCTAAATGTGCAATAAGGAGGTGGGTGACTAGGGTGCAAATTGGAAGGATGTATTCTTTTTTGTTTTTTATTTTTTCAGGTGGCAAAACCAGGCTTTAGTTTGGAAAAGACAATTGAACTGGGTTTTGGTGAAGGCACAGGCAAGAGGGGATACTCCAGGCAGTAAAGTCCCCCCAAGGGTGGGCTGAAGGCTAAGCTGAGCCTCAGGGGGGTCTTTTGCTCCTAATGTTTACTTGTATAGCTGTCTCCCATAGGCTCTAGGGCAGCCTCAGGAGAGGTGCAGGCTGGGAGAGGCTGCTGTGGCCCATTCACTTGGGTAGGACATCAGAAGTCTCAGATACCAGTCTCAGACGTGAGTCTCCATCTTCTTCACAACCACAGCAGACTTGGTGTGGGTGAAGCCAGAGCTTTGGAGGCTCCTAAAGCCAGAGCTTGTGAGGCCCCCATAGGTTGAGCTCACCATTCCTGAATAGCCACTGGTGGTCTTTGTGTTGATGCTCAAGCTCTGCATCCCAGCCTCCAGCCTGTTCTCCTCGCCCTCCAGCAGCTTGCCATAGGTGGCAATCTCAATGTGCAGGGCGAACTTGACATTCATGAGTTCCTGGTACTCATGCAGCTGCTGGGCCATGTCCAGCTTGGCTTTCTGCAGGGCAGCCTCCAGCTGGGCCAGCTTGGCATTGGCATTCTTAATGGCCATCTCCCTGCGCTGCTCCAGGGATGCTTTCTGACCTTTGAGGGCCTCAATCTCCACCTGCAGGCAGCTGATGCTGCAGTTCATCTCAGAGATCTCAGATTTTCTACAGTGGAGTTAATCCCTGTGCTTCCCAACCAGAGGCTGCAACTGTTCATACATGATCTGGCATATGCTCTCAGCCTCAGCTCAGCTGCAATTGGCAATCACCTCATACTGGGCCTTGGCCTTGGTGATGATGCTGTCCAGGTCCAGGGAGCAGCTGTTGTCCATGGACAGCACCATGGTTGTTTCTGAGATCTGAGCCTGCAGCTCATGTATCTCTTCATACAGCTACCTGAGGAAGTTGATCTCATCAGTCAGCCCATCTAGGCGTGACTCAAGCTCCACCTTACTCATGTAGCTTCATCCATATCCTTCTTGATGAGGACAAATTCATTCTCCATCTCTGTACGCTTATTGATCTCATCTTCATATTTATTCTTGAAGTCCTCTACCATGCCCTGCATGTTGCCAAGCTCTGCCTCCAGCTTCAGTTCCTCCTGACCCAGTGTGTCCAGCTGCCACTGGAGGTTGTTGATGTAGCTTTAGAACATGTTCTCCATGTTGCTCCAGGACGTCTTCTGCTGCTGCAGGAGGCTCCATTTGGTCTCTAGCATCTTTTTCTGCTGCTCTAGAAACTGAACCTTGTTGATGAAGGAGGCAAACTTGTTGAGGTTCTTGATCTGTTCCTTCTCCTAAATACACACAGCCTGGATTTTGGGGTCCACCTCCAGGTTCAGGGGGTTCAGCAGACTCTGGTTCACATGGACAGCCATGATGGTCCCCACACCACCCCGCCCCAGGCCGTCCCAGAAGCTGCCCCTGCTGCCCACTTGGGAGAAGCTGGAGGAGCTGATGTGAGAAGCAGGCCTGCTGGCATAGGAGAGGCTGCTGAAGACCCAAGGGCTAGAGGTGGACACTTTGTAGGACTTCTGGGTCACTGGAAGAGTATATTCTTTTTTTTTTTTTTTTTTTTTTTTAGGTTTAGAATAGAAAATTTGTTGGGAAAGAAAGCTTCTGTCCAACAGGGGAACAGAAAGGGGGGCCCAAGTGGATTGCCCATGAAATTGTCTTTCTTTAGGGGTCTTATAGGGCAAAACCATGTGATAAGGCAGACCTGAGGTGAAACTAGGGGAACTTGCTTAGGTGGTCATGAGGTGGGACAAAGTCATGGTTGACTAATAAGATTACAAGCATCACTGTTCAGGTAAAATTGATTAAATTGGGAGCAAATTGGGAAGCAATTCACGTAGCAAGTGGGCATGAATATGGAATAAGGGTTCTTTCTGTTGGGGGTTGAGTTTCTGGCTCTTTTAGGGTGATATTCATTTAGAATATGAATCACTGGTACTTAACTCTAAGTGAGTGGGTGGCTCCATTTCTTTACTCTTTTGTTTCAATGTCTGGCCCACAAGTGTCTGTCCCTTGCAAAGTTCCATAGTCAAGTTGCTTTCCATATTGTCCTGGAATGTCTGATCCTGTCTGACTGCCTATAATATTTCAATCTAATTTAGCTACCTACAACATTCCCCCCTCTGAAGAAGTAACCTGAACTGCCTGTGTGAGAGAAGTATGGGCAATGGCCACTCTGGCTTCTTCAGGCTGAAAGGGGTCATAGTTGTAATTGGCAGTCAGAGGTACTGTTTAGAGGGTCTAAAGGCCCTCAATAGATACTAGGCATTTTTATCTTGGGTAGACATATAGCTTTGAGTCTCTGTCCGGTGATCTCAGTGGATGACCTCCAATTGATGCAGGAAGAAGAACTGATCCTTTAACCTGAAAAACACTTGGACAAGTTCGTGTTCTCTAAAATTGAAGAATGAATTTTAGGAATGAGACAGAGGTTTAGGATAGAAAATTTAATGGGAAAGAAAGCTTTTGTCCAAGAGGGGAACAGAAGGGGGGCCTGAGTGGGTTGCCCTAGAGTGTATTCTTATTCATGGCCTCTCCCTTCTCTCTCTGCTTCCTGGCTGCCATGCACTGAGCATCTTTTCATCTGTCATTTTCTTTCTGCTTTGGAGCCAAACAAACATCAAGTAAAAACTGTGAATGAAAATAAACCTCTCCTCCTTTAATTTGTGTGTGTTGGGTACTGTGTCCAGAGGTGGGAAAGTAATTAAGACAGATTTTGGAATGTAGAGTCACTGCTGTGACTATATCTGACCATGTAGTTCAGAAGCCTTTGGAAGTGGTTTACAGGAGGAATTTGGAATAGTTTTGTATGGGCTGGGTAGAGAAAGCCTAGAATGCTATAAAGCAAGCTTGATGGGAAATTCTGGTCAGAGCTTAGAAGATTAGGATGCTCAGCAAAGTATGGCCAGGTACAGGAAGTTTCAGTGCAGACAAGGACTCAATAAGCAGTTGAACTGGAGGACATGTGTGTTATGCTCTGACAGAAAAGTTGTCTACATTTTGTCCATGTCCTGAAACTTTTATAAAACACTGAGACTAAACATAGCATGCTAGTTAATCTGGCAAAAAGAAATTTCAAAGAAGCCCAATGTTCAGGCTGTGGCATGGGTACTTCTGGCTCCTTTTAGCCAGATCTTCAATGACAAAAGCAAAAAACAAATGTAAAATATTTATAGTTTAATTAGAAAGGAAGCACTTGCAAATTTGGGGCTATGGTAATCACGGTTGCTAAAAAAAAAAAAAAGATTAGCTTCAAAAAGAAGCCAAGTGCTTTGTATCAGAGCAAAAGAAAAGATGGCTTGAAGATATCTCAGATATCTGCACCCTTTGCAGGTTCAAGGTACAACAGTGGGAGAGTTCACTTTGAATAGAGAGCCCAGTTCATTCAGGAAGAATTTCCTGGAATTTAAAGTTTGATATCCAGGCATTCTAAGACAAGAGGCCAGGCTACTACTTGAGGTGATAGCTGACTTTGTTTTTGTTTTTGTTTTGTTTTTTTGAGTGTATGAAAACTTACAAATATGTATCAACCAGCTGAGGTGGGCCAGAATATCATCTTTTTAAAAAACAGAACTTTCATTTAAAACAATATATTTAGACAATATTGCCTCAAAGCACTAACTAAAACTCCAAAATTAATAAATCAGCCTCTAACAGATACACATGGCTAGTTATATTTTAGTTCACCTTGAATTTCCCAGTTTATTTCTAACAGTAACAGCTGAATTCAAGCATTCTTTACTCCTAGTTTTTGCAATGACATAGTAATAAAACATGAATACGTCTAATTCTTCAAACTCCCTAAATGACTCTATTCTTCCCTTTCAGAACCAGGAATTCCCACGGTTGGCTCCACTCATCACCAAGTCCCCAGCAGCACATGGCACCACTCTGGAGAGCTCTAGCACTGTGCTGTTACCTTCTCACTTGTGTCTTTAGTTTTCCTTTTCATTCTTGCTCTTCATTCAGTTCTCAGAGATAATTTCATCCTTTACTTAATTTCTTGCTCAGATGTAACCCATTTCTTGACTTGGTGAAAATAATTATTTTTTAATGATTTAATATTTTTATTCTATAAATTTAACAATGGTTATATTACATATTTTCATCATCATATCAGTTTAGATTAATAGATTGATAGCTGACTTTGGCATCATCCATGTGGTGCTGATTGTACAAGTATGCAGAATGCAAGAGTTGTAGGGTCAAGAAGGCGTGCAGCCAGATTTCAAGGAAGACCTAGGAGGCCAGGCAATGTATCTCTGATAGGCAATGTATGGAGGTATGCAAATAGGACAAAATGGAGTGGAGACTCTCAGAAGCTAGAGATGCCAGGAATGTGGAACTTCAGCTGAGAAAAGCCACTGGAAAAGACTGAAGCCTCTCTAAAAGGGAGGCTCTCAAACTACTTCTGGCCATGCTGTAGGGGCAGGTTTACCCAAGTCCTCTGGAGTTTATGCCTTGCTCCAACTTGCTGAGGGTGCTGATCATGGAACTATAGAATTTAATGTTTGCCCTGCTCTGGTTCGGTCTTGCTGTGGTCTCATTCTTTTCTATCCCTCATACCTCCCTTTAGAATAGTAATGTTTACCTTGTGCTGGAAATGTTTAACTTTCACTCTGATTTTTACAAGGACTAAGAGTTTGCCTTGGGTTCTGATTCTAGTTCTATTAACTGTTTCATTTTCTGACAAGGGATGGCTTCTCTTGTCTTGTTTTATTTTGGGGAGTGTGTTTGCATTTTTTGTAATCTTTCATTCAGTGTTCACTGCCAGATCATTTGTGGAGAACTGAGCCAAAGGAAACCCCTCCTCCTTTAAGTTGTGGGTACTAGGTATTATACCCGGCAAAGAGAAATTGCCTAAGACAGGTTTTATGGCAACAAGAAGCAGAACTACCAAAAGATGTCCACCCTAGAAGTCCAGGAAGATACAGCTGTCTAAGACAAAACCTGGATCAATAGGCAGCAGTTGCCTCCCTGTAGGGAAGAGTAAGGGGGAGGATAGAGAACACTGTACAAGGTGATGGCAAATGAAAGACAGGAGCTGAGGGATTGCTGTTCCGAGAACTCTCCAGCAGTCCTGACTCCCCAAAGCACAAAATAATATAGAAATGTTTGAAGCTGGTAGTGGGGCTTATAGTAATCATGAAACAACAAAAACAACTGCAGCTCCCGTTCAACAATTATGGCGCAGGAAGATGTTAGAGATTACAACTTAACTGAGGACCAAAAAGCAATCAAGGCCAAGTATCCTCCAATTATTCGGAAATACGAATGCTACATGCATGGGGGGAGACTCTGGAGGAAGCGTTCGAGCAGTGTGCCATGGCCATGTTTGCCTACAAGACAGACACTGGGACTGTGGAACCCCTCCAGACAGTGGAAGTTGAAGCCCAAGGAGATGACCTGCTGTTTCTTCTGTTTTATTTTTTGGATGAATGGCTTTATAAGTTCAGTGCTGATGAATTCTTCATACCCCGGGAAGTGAAAGTACTTAGTATTGATCAAAGAAATTTCAAATTACGCTCAATTGGGTGGGGAGAAGAATTTTCACTTTCCAAGCATCCTCAAGGAACAGAAGCCAAAGCAATAACGTACTCAGCAATGCAGGTCTATAATGAAGAGAAACCAGAAGTTTTTGTGATTGTTGACATTTAAGACACTACAAAAGAAAGAAAAGACTTCTATGAAGAGCTGTTCTCTTTTCTCTTGAGAAGATATGATAATTTAATTTCTCTAGTGTCTTTTGACAAATGGAAATTTACAGAACAGAAATTTTTAACTTAAAGTGTGGCTTTCAGAAGTAGAGAATCAGCTGGGTATGTTGGTGTATGCTTGTAAGCCCAGCTACTCTGAGGACTGAGGAAAGAAAGAGTTCAAGGCAGCCTTGGCATTTTGGTGAAACCTTATCTCAAAATAAAAAATCAGAAGAGTGCTGGGA